>JAJOOS010080039.1:0-64364 GCA_029582725.1 Solanum chiquidenum | reverse complement strand
CAATGCATCTCATTAAAATACATATTTACAAAAAAGGATTTATGGAGTTGAGAGCATAAACCTTTGGATGAACTCCCTAATGTAGAGCCATACATGGAATAAGAGTTTATTCTTGTTCGACTTGTGGTTGGTGTGAAGATGTAGTATGAGTTCTGCCTGAAGAGTCAGAACTTGGGACGTAGATCAACGATATTGGTGGGCTATTTGTTCCCAGTACCGTCACCCCTGGTTGTTGGGGTTGATAGAAAGGGAGTTCGGCCCGTGGGAGAATCATAGGGATTGGGTAGTCATCCCCCCATTGGGTGAAAATTGGATTCTCCATTGGTGGCCAGTAATTCCATGGGAAACTCATGTGGTCATCATAGACTTCTGTCTCAACCTCATTCCTTATGGTATAATTTGAGCCAGGTACACGAGATATTGAATATTCATAGTTATTTCTTGGTTGTTGTCCATATAAACACTAAACGTCAGTGAATAGATGGAGAGCCCTATCTCCAACTAATATTAGGATGTTTGATAAATAGAACATTAAATGGTACTGCTAGATATTAGCGGTTGAGGCATTTGTGGTGGTGGTGATGGGGTGGTGGAGCAAGATAGGATTGAATGTCGACAAACAACGCGATGGTAGATGAGGAAGATTTGTATGTAGAAATGAAGTTGTGCATTATATGTGTGAGGTGTTTATTTTCCTTCAGATATGAGTGTCTATTTATAGTTATTTTTCATAATGTCTATCTCTTTCAAATTACATTAATATGATTGGTCAAGATATATTATTATTGGTCAACTTTATAATAATGAACTCATTTATTATCAATCAACTTAACAATAATGAGACCCCTTAAATTACTTAATATGTTCCATTAGTCTAATTATATTAATAGGATTGGTCAAGATATTTTATTATTGGTCAACTTTATAATAATGAGCTCATTTATTATCAGTCAACTTAACAAGAATGAAACCCCTTAAATTTGTTAATATGTTCCATTAGTCCAATAAGTAGTTCAATTAACTATATAAAATATAATTAACTAAATAAAATATGTCATTCGTTATGATTATACAAATTTGCCTCAATAAGCATATTCCTGCCTTCTTTTGCAAATAATTTAAATGCAAATTTTAACTAATATGCTTAATGTAGGAATAGATTAGTCAAAGATTATAATTATCTTGGATCAGAAAAAAGGCTAAGTGCAATGAGTCAACAATGACTCTTTTGTGTTTAGCTTAGAAACATTTCGTGTAACTTCTTATGCCAAATTTATAAATAGATTAGTCAAAGATTATACTCCCTCCGTTCCTTTTTATTTGTCATCCCTTTCTATAAATAGTTGATCCATAATTCTTGTCATTTCATAAAATCAATGCATAAATTACCATATTGTTCCTTTTTTACCCTTGTGAGTTATTAGCTTTGAAAATATACATTTGACCAATTTATAAAAGCTAAGTAAATGATTCATGTTCATTGGTTAAATTAATTAATTAAAATAAATTAATTCATATTCATTGATTGAAAACTTGACTTCCAAAAAAATAAAATAAGGGTAAAATAGTAAACTTTCTTAGTTTCTTAATGCATGTGAAATTTAAAATGGTGACATATAAATTAGAACGGAGGGAGTAGTAATCTTGAACTAGAAAAAAGGCTAAGTGCAATTATCTCAGTAGTGACTCTTTTGTGTTTAGTTTACAAACATTTCTTGGAACTTCTCTTATCACACTAAATATATTCTCAAGTTTGAAAAATTTGCAAAAAGTCACCTCCAACTTCTTTTATGAGGATCTCCGTAATGATTTAGGGAAGCATTACGTATAGTCCCGCCATTTTTAAGGAATATTTTTGCATTTATGGGCCAACTTTTAATTATGTGAGTTTCTAATTTTTTTTTTGTGTATTAGCCTATGCATTTGGCACCTTGTGGCACCCAGAATTGTTTTCTAAAAAACTTTAATAGGACCTCCGTAAAGAGTTAGGGGAGCATTACGTATAGTCCCACTATTTTTAGACATATTTTTGCATGTAAGGGTCAACTTTTTGAAATTTCGCGACTTTTTTTATTTTTCGTGTGCTTGTCAGTGTACTTTTTTTAGGTTCTTTCTAGTCGGACTCTGCCCTACAATGAGATTCTTTACCCTAAATTATCTTATAGTACTGTACACGAGGTTACATTAGTATTTTGACAATTGACAACATTAAAAAAGGGGTAAGATATAGGAATAAAGTGATCTACCTAACCTTTGATTCTCGTAATCATGTTTTTTTTCTCACTCCTTATGTACCTTTTCTTTATTTTGTTTCTTTTTACTTCGTCCACTCCTTTTTACTTTCTTCTGAAATGTAGGGCAAATGCAACCCTCTACAACTTATTCTAAGAAAAGGTGGTTCAACCGACTCTTTTCAAATGATGATGAACATTTACCCATTATATTGAAGTCAACTCATCAAACCTCATTTTACAAAGTTGTATGTTTAATTGTAACACCCCAAAAAAAAATTCGAACTAAGACTCGAACCATTTTTCGTAGTGAGTGAGATTTTTACAAGGAATTAAAAATTTCTTAAGTGTTAAGGTCACTAGATGTAGCACCTTAAGTTTCAAGAAGAACTAAAGAGAGTTCATTCAAGTCCTTCCTAAGTTCTTCTAAGATTTGGGTCAACTTCAAATGACTATAACTCTCAGTACAGGATGAGTTAGGTGTGACATGAAATGGAAAATGAAATGTCTTTGAATTATCTTTCCAACGCCGCCGAGTTTGCTAAGTTTTGAGTTCGGATGAGTGATATATGCCCTTTTTAATTCAGGCTGTCTAAATAAGGAAAGTTACCCGAAATTAGTAAGGGGTATTTTGGTCTTTTACTTACCTAATCAGATTTAATTTATTTTTAGTAAGGTTTTAAGGGTCTAATCTGATTAGGATTTTCCTTATAGACACCTTAACAAGGACACCTTTCTATTGAACACTGAAACCACTCAAAAAGTGTATCAGACACACCTGTCTGACTTGGCACTTATCGTGTGAGGCACTCCTTTTGTGCATGTGAAGTGAGAAAAAAAAAGTTGATGTGTCTGATTGGCACACTTTAACATACTTAACAGTCAAAATCTTTCTCTTTTATATATCCAACCCTAGATTCTTCCCTTTTTTTATTTCTCATCTCTTTCTTCTCCACATCTCACCATTGTTGCTACTATAGTGGAGATAAAAAAAATCTTCATTCGTCTTCTTCACAGCGAAGGAAATGTCCAATTTGTCGATTTTAACTTCTTCAGATGCAAATGTGTTCTGTCGATGTGGGGTCAATGCTGAATTGAAAACTTTATGGACACAACTTAATACAGGACGTCAATTTTTTTGCTGCAAAAACATAAAGGTAAGCTTTTTATCATTACTCTAATCTGGTTAAACAAATCGTTGTCAATCGCTAATTATAGTTTAATTATTTTGATAATTTGTGCAGAGAAGAAGTGGATGCGATTATTTTCGATGGTATGATGATGAAATACCGCCTCAAGCAAAAAAGATCATATGGGGTCTATTGAAAAGAATCAAATCCTATGAACAAGAGAGGAAGCGGGCAAGAAAAATCAGGATCATATGCATTATTGCACTCGTGATTTTCGCTATATGGAAATATTTATGTTAGTAGTCTTAGAGTGATTGTATTAGTAGTCTTGTGTTTCTGTTGTACTGATTTTGGAAGAAGGAATGGAGATAAGTTGTTCATTAATCTATCATATTGCTCATCTCCGCAATGCGGAGGCATCTTTAAATTCCCATTCGCACATAATTTCTCATCTCCGCGACGCCGGCACTCCACAGAGTGTTCTGCCTCAAACTCGCTTTGTTGAATTAATTTAGGAATCCCTCTCCACGACGTGGATAGGGCACGGAGTGCTCTGCCTGGAATTTGATTTCACGAGCCAAATTATAATTCCTCTCCGCAGAGGATACGGAGATGCCTTAAGTGACATTTTTTCAAGCTTCTGCGCTTGCTTTATTCACCTCCAAAGAACAATAACCATACTAAGTGAACAACACAATAACATTAAGCTCCAAACAAGCATGAATGATCAACAAAAAATTCTTGGCATTTCCTTGTAAGAAAATCCATATTTAAACCACTAGTTATAGTGTACATCACAAAACATATTAAAACAGTCTCAGTATTGTTTCCTGCTTGCATTAAAGATTCAAATAAAACAACCCCTAAGTGTACATCAAAAACACCTAAAACATATTAAAGTAGTCACACCCCTCTGTTCTGGCTCTTGTTGCACTAGACGTTTGCAGATCCACCCCGTTTGGACTTACTCATGCGTTGTAATTGTGGAGTGGTGACAGCATCTTTACCCTTCCATTTCAGTCCACGAGGTTTATAACCAATATCAATGTTTGTTGGTGTTTTACACTTGAAAACAGCTGGAGTAAGAACTTTTTCACCTGCTGTACCAGGCTGTATACAAGAAACTAAAATAAGTGCTTATTATCAAAGTAGATTATAAATAATTGAAGTTGGTTATACTCTTACATTTAATGTTTGTTTGCCACTTATATCATCAGTGTAGATGCCAAATCCCACAGTCTTAGGCCTTTTGTTTCCTCTTGTTGATGTTGATGGTCCTTCTCTTCCCCTACCTCTTCATGTTTGTTGCCCTCCTATAACAGTTGAAGTATTATCACCTCCTCTCCCCCTGCCTCTTCCCCTGCCTCTTCCAGCCTGTTGAACTCTTCTAACAATTGCAGTATCATCACAGATAGAAGTTTATTGTTGGCCTGAGATGTCGTGTTGTGATGGTCTCCAAGTTGGTGGCTGGCTAGAACCTACAGGTTGGCTTGAACTTGGTGGTTGGCTAAAGCTTGTTGGTTTCCTTGAGCTTGGTGGCTGGCTAGAACCTACACTTGAGCTTGGTGGCTGGCTATAACATGTAGGTTGCCTTGAGCTTTGAGGTTGACTTGAGCTAGCATGTTGGCTTAAGCTTCCGGGCTGACCCATTTCAGAAGATTTAATAGTGTAAATAAGAAAAAGAAAAATTGTATTGCATTTTATCTATTTAATTGAAGTAATTAAAGGTTGGCTTGAGTATTACCACATATTTGCAGGCTTTATTATTGTGGCCTTGTTGATGACACTTGGAGCAAGTCATTTTTACACCTCTCCTGGACAACTTTCCATACTTCTTTCTTGGCTCATCCTTTGACTGTCTTCTGCATTTTGGTGGTCTGCCAGGCATTTGCTTTGGTTCAGGAGGCTTAATCATTATATCACTAGTGTGAGGCCACATTTTTATGTTAGGTATTGGTTGGATAAAGTAATTATAAGCCTTCATGAAAGTATCTTTTCTATACCAATGTACAACATGATCTTCATGGTCTTGGCCTGCATGTTGATATGCCAAAGCAGCATGTTGATATGGTATGCCTCTCAACTGTCAGGTTCTACAAGTACATGTCTTCTTTCTAATATCAATAATATGCCTATAATGACCATCTAAAATTTCATATCCAAATTGGCCATTGAACCTAACTTGACAATCTCTAGCATAATCTTTGTTTTCTTTAAGTACTAAACTTGCCATAGGAGAAATGTATGATATCCAAGTGTCAACAAATTTTCTCATCTTAACATTTCTATCCATTATCTTATGTCTAATCTCCTCTAACATGGTGATAATTGATTTATGTCTAGCAGCTAATATCCAAGAATTAAATGTCTCACACATTATTCTCAACAATATCACACTTAGCATGCTCCTTAAAATATGCTTTACACCATGTCTTTTTTTCATAATGTAACAAGTCCCCACATATCTTCTTACCAAGTTTATTAAGTTTGTCCATTTCATCTTGAAATTTTACCTCAAAACTTGATTTTGCACATCTCTAGAATTGTTTTCTTCTTTCTTCTCCTCTCCAATTCTTCTGCCAATTGGACCACATGTGTCTAGCACACATCCTCTGCTCACAATCTGGCAACAACTCCATTATGGCTGCTACAAGACCCTACATATCATAACAATTGAAATTGAAATTTATGACTAATAATAATTAAATAAATAGGCAATGAGATCAAAATTAAATAAAATTAACATTAAACTAACCTTTTGCATATCAGACATCACAGTCAATCCATGTCCAGTGCCTAAGTTTAGATCTTGTATCAAGAAGTTGATGAAGAAACTCCAACTGTGCTTTGTTTCTTGATCAACAACTGCCCAAGCAATTGGAAACATTTGTTGATTTCTATTCCTACCAATTGCAACTAATAATTCACCCCTGCAAGCACCCTTCAGAAAGCATCCATCAAAACCAATGAGTTTTCTACATCCTTCCAACCAACCTCTCTTTAATGCATAAAAAAAAACATAAAAGTAAACAAACATATTATTTCCTGGAGTAGATTCCCTGTCTGTCCTCACCCAACATGAACTACCAGGATTAGTCTGTTTTATTATGTCTGCATAATAACACAACCTTGCAAACTCAATCTTCCAATCACCCATAAACTCCTTGAGAATCATCAATTTTGCCCGATAACAAAGAGTTCTTCCAACATACAATCCTGTCGTTTTCCTCACCAACTCTTGAATTTCCCACAACTTTATATAAGGTTGAGAAACTATTTTGTCCCTAAATTTATTTGCAATAAAGTTAGATGTACACAACTTGTTTTTGGTTGTGGTAGGGCACTGATGAACATGATAGTAATTCTTAACAATAAAGTCACCAGAGTCTTTGTCTAGACTAGCATACAACAACCATTTGCATTTCGTATGCTGGCATTTAACTCTGACTGTATGTTTTTCATTAGGCCTCAATGTTAATTTGACTTTATATTCCACAGTATACTCTGCCACAGCCTTTCTAAATTCTATGGCATTTTCAAATACCATACCAAGCTCAAATATAGCAACTACACAATCAGGATCAAATCTAACCTTTTTACTTTTTCTTCTAGCTGGTAAATCAACACCTTCTATAGCTTCATGGTCTAATTTATCCCTACTGTCATCACTATCCAGTTCTGAACTATCAATATATTGCTCATCTCCCACCAATCTTCCTACATACCTAGCAACCCTGTTCCGTCCAATGTCTTCAAATCCTCTATCAACACCAGCTACTTCAAGAATTATTTCCTCTGTAGGAACATGTTTTTTCCTCTGCAATTTGGTTCTCCTTTGATTTCTAAGAGTTCTCAATTCTTCATCAATCTCTGAGTCATCATCATATGGAATAGAATACTCTTGTGAATCATCACTAATATCCCAATCTATTTCAACACCTTCAAGATCTGATGCATCATCTACACCAACTTCAACATTAATATTCTTAGATTAGGCCCCTTCATCCATATTAATATTATGTGAGTTTTCTACCCCATCCTCATTAACATTTTCACCAACTGTTGGCCCACAAAGATAACTTGTAGGGACCCCATCTTTAATAACCTCTACCTCATCCACAACATGTTGAACATACAAGTCCAAAAAGTCACCATCACCTAGGTCTTTTATAAGGTTTTGTAAGCTGAAATCGTTATCCACTAAGACAATGTTATTGGTTGTAGGGTCTTTAAAATAAAACCCATCCACAGTAACATACCCCAGATCTCTAGTATAAAAAAGTAATTTCATTAAAGAAAAGTGGTATTTATCGATACCTACATATTCCACTTCACTTTCCCCTATGTAAGTGCGACCTCCACCAGATGTGCCTTCCACAAATTTAACACCATGGTGAAAGCGAGTTACTATAATAATATCCATAAGATTCCCTGAAAAAAATTCAAATAAACCCGACAAATTACTGACAAGAAAACCCTAAAAAATTCAAACTTTATTCACATATGTACAAAACATCATCACTGTAGTAATATACAAAATAGACATTATATTTAAAGGGGAAATTGACAGCAATAGTCATAGAGATTCGAAAATGAACTTACTTCACAAGATTGAACACAAAATCTCCTAGCTTTCTCGAATCAACCCTAAAACACAACAACAAAAGTTATTTTCTTGAATCGACCACACCGTAGGAAGAAAACATGAAGATTATTGATCAACTTTCTTGAATTGACCACATATTGAGCGGGAATCGTGAAAGAAATATCTAGGGTTTTTTGGAACACGTTTTGGGGATTTAGAGAAATGACTAAGGGGTTGGGTGTTTTGTGATGTGTATTACCACGTAGGATTAGATTTTTCTACGTAGGAGATGTGTAATGTCACGAGCTCTACCTTAAAACAAATGCCTCACACGATAAGTGCCAAGTCAGACATGTGTGTCTGATAGGTACACTTTTTGAGTGGTTTAAGTGTTCAATAGGAAGGTGTCCTTGTTAAGGTGTCTATAAGGAACATCCTTACAAGTTCAAGGGGACGCTTATGCGTTCTGCCTTTACCCATTATATTGAAGTCATCTCATTAAACCTCATTTTACAAAGTTGTATGTTTAATTGTAACACCCCAGATATATTTTCAAACTAAGACTCGAACCGTTCTTCGTAGTGAGTGAGATTTTTACAAGGAATTAAAAATTTCTTAAGTGTTAAGGTCAGTAGATGTAGCACCTTAAGTTTCAAGAAGAACTAAAGAGAGTTCATTCAAGTCCTTCCTAAGTTCTTCTAAGATTTGGGTCAACTTCAAATGACTATAACTCTCAGTACATGATGAGTTAGGTGTGACATGAATTGGAAAATGAAATGTCTTTGAATTATCTTTCCAACGCCGCTGAGTTTGCTAAGTTTTGAGTTCATGGGAGCGATATATGCCTTTTTTAAGTCAGGCTGTCCAAATAAGGAAAGTTACCCGAAATTAGTAAGGGGTATTTTGGTCTTTTCCTTACCCAATCAGATTTAATTCATTTTTAGTAAGGTTTTAAAGGTCTAATCTGATTAGGTTTAGTTTTATAATCCTAATATATGCCTAAGGTTTTAGTAGAGAGTTCAAGAAGAGAAAAGAAAAGAAAAGAGGGGAGGATCAAGGCGTTCGTCGACGTTCTTGAGTTTGTTTACGGATTTTCGCCATGGGTTTGATCCCTAAGAGTTATGTAAGCTTCCATCGTATTGGGTTCGTTCACCCACACGCCAATCATGTTAATTTCAGCGTTAAATTCGTTCTAGAAAGATGAAGGTTTAATGTTCTTGAATTGTGTTCTTGAAATTGGCATATGTTCTTGAGTTAAGATGAGATTGATGAGTTCTTGAGGAAATCAAGTTGATTTTAGAGTTGTGTTTGACTATATTCTTGAGTACATATATTGCGTATTTGAATCTAAAGAGAATTTGAGAAAAAGAATCGAATTTAGGCGAATTGGGATTAGAAAACGAGAAAGAAAAAATTCAGACAAGGAACAACTACCAGGTCCGCATCGCAGACCTGTTCCTTCAGTGTGAAAATTTTCCCTCCACATCGCGGAGAGGTCGCGGATTCCACTGTTTCAAAAATGATTTCAACCAAACATTTTAATTCATCTCCGCGTCATAGACTTGCTCCCCATACAGTTTTTCAATCGTTTCTCATGTTTAACTATCTAAAAATACTATTAAACACCCCGAGATCTTTCCTATAACAATCACAACCTTGAATTCATAAATCAAATTCAAGGTAGAGTTGAGAGTCAAATTTTGAGAGTTCTTTCAAACATTTTTGAGAAAGTCCCTTTGAGTCTTTTTGAGGAGTCTTCTACAATTTCTAGTAACTTGTTTCAAGACTCGAGAAAGTGAATATGAGAGTGAGGAGGATGTATTCATGAGTCTATTTTGTCATCACTATATCCTTCATATCATGAACCATAACTCTTGAATTCATAATTCATAATTCACATTCAAGAGAGAGTTAAGAGTAGAGTTCAAGGAAGCCGTTGAGTTCAATTGTGAATCCTTCGAGATCCACCATCGATTTGAGTTAAGTTTTGAGTAAGTAAGTATGAGAATGAGAAGAGTTGTATACATGAGTTCCTTATTGATATTTTTACCCTTGAGTCGAGTCGTTCATGCCCATAACTTCCGCATGAACTCCATCAGTTGAGTACCTTTGAGAGGAGTAGTATATTCAGGTTCTAAGTCTTGAGTATTGAGTTCCTAATCCCATATGAGATTATATTTCTAATCATGGGACTATTTCATGTTACCCATAAAGTCCTTGATTTGAATTGTTCATGCTCATAATTCTGCATGAATCCTATAAGTCGAACAATCTTGAGATGAGAAGTGTCTTTGAGTCCTTGAGTTGAGTAGTCCATGCTCATAATTCCGCATGAACCCTCTGAGTTGAGTATTCTTGAAATGAGTAGTATCATTGAAGTTCTTGAGTTCCAAGTATTGAGTTTTATATATGGTTATTGAAAACCTTGCATTGAGTCGTTCACGTCCATAATTCGGCATGAACCATATTTTAAGAAGTCTTTTACAAATGTTTTAACTTTGTTTTAAGACTTAAGATTTGAGTTGAGTAAATAGTAAGAGTAAAGTTCATTTTCTTCAAAAATTATACGGGAACTAAGTATTCCCAAGAGTTAAAATATTTTCACATTTGAACAAGAAAGGAAACATCGATTTCCAAGAGAGACTTTGAGCTAGTTTTTGAGTAATTATCTCAAACCAAAGAAAGAGTTGTTTTAAAAATATATGAGCTGAGTATATTTTGGGAGTAGTATTGAGCACCGATATGGGGACGCGAGTTCATAATAACTCAAGTCTCCATAAACCATGTAGCCATCATGGGTAGAAAATGATCATACTTTTTAGATGATTCCTTAGTGCTTTTTAGCATAGACTAGTGGATCCACTTAGCTAAGGCGTTCTATATGACGGCAAAGTATAGGACAGTTCTGGCAGCGTGGGCAAGACGACGTATCATCACTTAGGAACACAGTGGTGGTTGTCCGTTAGAGAAACTGCCACAGAGTTATATGGTATTTTTATATACACATTGAGTATTATTGTATTTTTCAATACATTGAGTTGCTATCTACAGTTTTACAGCTTTCCATATATATATATATTGCATCTTTTACTATTGATTTATCCTTGAGTATCATGAGTTGAGTCTTTCGAGTTGAGTATCTTGAGTTGAGTACCTTTGAGCTGAGTATCTTGAGTTAAATTGTGCTTCATTGAGTCGAGTACCTTAATGTTGAGTTAAGCCCTATTTCACTAAGTTGAGAACCTTATTACTGAGTTGAGTATCTTATCCTTGAGTACTTCTGAGTTGAGTAAGTTTGAGTAGTTTTGAGTATCCTTGAGTATTCCTTGAGTTGAGTAAGTTTGAGAAGAGGTAAGTATGTTTCCCTTTTTATCAAGTTTCAATCTTATGTTAGCTTTAGAATTCCCCTTACATGCTCGTACATTCCATATACTGAGCCATTTGGCCTGTATCCTTTCATGATGCAGATTCAAGTATTCGGGATCATCAACAGGAGCTTCATTGATATCATATGGAGTTCGAGTTAGCTATGGTGAGCCTCCTTGCTTCCGGAGGATTTCATTTACGTTTCAGTTATATCAGTTGTTAGTATGTTGTGGGTCTTGTCCCGACTTTCATCTTTGTCATTTAGAGGCTTCATAGATAGATAGTAGAGTTTGAGAAGTCTGTTTCATTTATCTTATTAAATGTATTAAAGACTTGTGTTGCCTATTGTTGGCTAGTTGAATATTCTATTTTTATTCAGAGTTATTCATTTGAGTTAAAGATTTGTAAGTTTCATGAATTTTATTCAGTTTTTAAGTTTTGTATGCTTAAGTTAGTCTTCCGCTTGTAGTCAGCCAGGATGAGGGTTCGCTTGGGGACCAGCAATGGGTCTTGAGTGCCAGTCACATCCAGGGTGTAGGCTCAAGTCGTGACAAACTTGGTCTCAGAGCACATAGTTCAAGTGTCCTAGGGTGTCTATGAAGTCGTGTCAAGTAGGATCTTGTTTATGGTTGTGAGGGTCCCCATTCTATAAATGTGAGACTATGGACATTTAAGAAAAGTTTCCCTTCTTTCATACTCTCAATGGTACAATAGAGCTAAGTCATAGAGATTTATTCATACTCGTGTGTTTCTCAGATTCATTCGACTACCCATCATACTAGAGGTGGTTGAAAAGTAAATCGTAAAGATCCTTATGGATGAGTTGTTCTTAGCAAGAGTCTTAAGAAAGTCGTGAGACTACAGAGGGGCTTGAGAGAAGCCCAAGAGTAAGTTAAGTGTTCAGTTTCAAAGGAATGCACCCATAATTATATGAACCATGCATTTGAGCTAAAAACGAGTTGTACTCTTTTCCTTAAGCCTTTTTTCAGCTGAAATCCTTGTGATGAGGTATGTTTAGATCTTGGGTAATATTTTTACCAAAAAAGGTAGCATGAGTTACGAGATCATGAGCAATAGTAGTGAAAGAGTCCAGAGTTAGAGGAGAGTATGCAGAGGTTTAGTGATTTAAGATAGGGAGATAGTGTTTTGAAGAGCTATATTACTATAGTCATGCACCCAGTAAGTTATTGATGATGAGTTTTCCCTTATGGATAGAGTAAGAGTTGCTAGTCAAGATGAGATAGAGTATATATTTGTTAACTAGAAAAGATTTGATGTCGATGTGCCATCGTATTAGAGGAGACTAAATTCATGTGTTGAATAAGAGAGCAGAGTATTTATGAAGTGATAGATCTAAGCTAGGCTTATGATTTGTTTGAGAGGGTCATGATGTTCAGAAGGTTATAGAACTAATCAAGTAATGAGGTATAGTATAGTAAACGAGCAATCATATTGATATTTGGGTTTAGTAATAAACATTAAGCGGGGGGCCTCGTCTCGGGGAAGGATGCCTCGAGGCTGGGCGGGGGGTGGGGGGTCTCGCCTCGGGGCAAGATGCCTCGAAGGCCGGGCCGGGGGGAGGGGGGGCCTCGCCTCGTGGCGGGTCGTTGGCTTCGGGCACCTTCGGGGTTGGGGCGAGTCGAGTCGGTGGGCCGCCTCTCCTCTAGGGTGGTCTCGCCCATAAAAATATCAGTCAAAAATACGCACAGATCACCTAAAACATAAAAAATGGAAAAAGCAATATTTTTTGTTTAGAGGCTCATTTGAACTTGAAAAGGCTGACGTTTGGAGGATCGTTTACAGTCGTCACATTCGCCTACAAAAAATTTTGGCCAAATAATCGTCGAAATCAAAATATGAAAAATAGAAAAAATGGTATTTCCTATTTTGGTCCTCGTTTGAACTTGAAAATGTTGATATTTGTTCAAACCAACGTACGACTTAAATAGGTCGTCATGGACGCCGACAAAAAAAATCAGTCAAAAAACTATCGAGATGAATATCACAATGAGTAAGCACATGAAAAATTGTCATTTCTCATTCCAGGCATCGTTTTAACTTGAAAATTTCAATGTTTGCTCATCATCCGAACCAACACATGCCATTAAGGTCGTCACGGGTGCCCACAATTTTTTTTGGCCAAACATCATTTACATAGTACACGAAAATGAAAAATTGGTATTTCCTATTCCTTGCCTCGTCTGAACTTGAAAATAATGTTGTTGTTTCCCCCTCTAAACCAACGCAAGCCATTAAACAGGTCGTCACAGACGCTCACAAAAATATTGGGCCAAATAACCTTCGTGATCACATATCACCCAAAATTCATAGACTAGTACACTTAAATGGAGGAAATTGGTATTTTCTCGTTCCAGACCTCGTTTGAACTTGAAAATGCTAGTGTTTTCTCCTCCGGTTCACCGCACGCCAAATAAGGTCCTCACGACGCCCATAAAAAATTCAACCAAAATACCACACGAATCACATATCAGCCAAAAATTTGTAGACTGGCACACGAAAAATAGAAAAAGTGGTAATTCATCTCGTTTGAACTTGAGAATGTCAAAGTTTACCTCGTCGAACTTACGCACGCCATTAAATAAGTCATTATGGATGTCGACAAAATCATTCGCTCAAAAAAATGTTGAATTGCTTATAGTCCTACCATTAGCCGACTTTCTTGATTTTCGTGTGTGATTCTCATGGATCTGGTGCCCTGGAGCACCCAAAAAATAAATTTGAAAAAACTTGTGAGGACCTGTGTAATGGCACATCGTCCCACCATTTTTTAAGGCTTATTTTTGTATCTATGAGCCAACTTTTAGGAATTACGCGACCTTTTTTTTCGTGTGTATTATCCCATGGATCAAGAACCAACTTATTTGGGTGATTTTGGCCCAAAAAAATTTGTAGGCGTCCGTGAAATGGCGTGTGTTGGTTCGGAGAGGCATACGTCAGCATTTTCAAGGTCAAACAAGGCCCGCAATAAGAAATATGGATTTTTCCTTTTTTTGTGTGTTATTAATCCATGGATTTTGGGTGATATGTGCATCCAACTGTTTTTTTTTTTGGCCGAAATGATATTCCTCTAGCATTGAGCACACACGTTGTTGAGCAGCGATTATATCGCGTATTCGATCTGTTCTCTTTTCACAAACACTGGGAGAAGGGGTGGGTAGGGGACATGGCGGTGATTTAGGAGGGAAATAATAGCATTTTATCCCTTGCTAATATTAAATTGAAAGTAGCATGGAAAAAAAATTGTCGTAATAAATACACTTTCAACGGTTAAATTCCTATGCGTTCGTTGAGAGTAGATCGTTCAAAGTCAAATTTGTTGTAGTGACAGTAGTCTTAGGATGGAAACAAAAAGGACTGCAGAAACTCAATTTCATTTGTAATCAAAATGTATCCCATGTTACTGAGACCATCCATAAACAAGCCAAAATAATCTGTAATGTAAGATTTGGTAACGCAGATCGCTTGTACAAAATTGTTAACTCATGACAGTGGTTTCAAAAAATTCAAACTAATGCTTAGCGTGAGAATAATGATTGTCATTAGGATTCCTCTTCCCGCTGAAAACAGCTAGTGCCTTGCGAACAGGGGGCTGCAGAGGAGCCTTCTTACTAGTATGGTTGAGAAAAATAGTGTCCGGAGTAAATATGTCGTCACCCTACAAAGAACAAATGGAACTCAACTTCTGAGGCAACGCAGAAATTTAAACGTAAAATGTTCATCATATTACTTAAAAACAAAAAAGAGAAGATAAAGGAACATTTTTGCTGAAACCAACCTTGTTCTTCTTCTTTGTTTTAGGATAAAGATACTTCTGCGGAAGCTGGTCCTCACGTAATATTGGGTTCTTGGTAACAGCATCTCTACCCCCTTGAGGTAAAGGCAGGGAGAACTGCAAAGGGAGCAATCAGCAAAAAAGTTTTACATTCTAGCTACATTGCTCAGAATAAGTTCAAAAATATTGTGGAGTGTGTGCCAGATCCTCCAAAAGCTATGCATTTTTGGAGGATCCCACGCAGATTTGAGAACATTTTTGAAGTGTCTGAGCTACACAGATTCTAGGATATTTAGATGAAATTGGACTGAAGAGAGGATTCCAAGCATTGGCTACAGCGTCTGATAAGACTCTTAAACGATTGGCTAAGCATTGTACACATTTGAGGTCCCCTTCACGTGTGTTATGTGCAGGGTGTAACTGACACGAAATCACTAACTAAAATTTAGAGAGAACTTCCATGGTTACGCTTCACAGACCACTCAAATTTGATTCTTGAAAGCATTCAGTTGTAATTCAATTGGGAAAAACAGAAGCAATGCACAGAAAAAGTGACAAATATGAACTTATCTAAGCATATTACTAGAGTTACTGTTTTCAATTAGGCTGCGGGTTGTGATTTATAGAAGTGTAAAACTCGGACATGTTTAGGACAGGAGATGTCATTTCTCACCTTTGTCCCTCGCAAGGATATACGTGGTCTGCGTGCCGCAATCACAATACCATTTTCGCCAATAGTCACAGCTACCTTGCGTAAAGTGCCTCCATTTCCACAATTAGGACAGAAAATCCTAGTAACATCTGTTGTCACTTTATAGCAGGCATGACATTTCAGTACCCACCTGAAAATAGATATGCTACTATAAATGCAATCAAATATTAGAGGATTCCTAGCCATCTAAGGCAGCAGTGTATTGACTGGATCATTAGGGGTATGTCAATGGTCCGCTTGCAGCATTCATGATAACTCTGGCAATTTTATGACATGAACAATAGACAATGGATATCACAGCAGCTTTTTACATACCTGTGCAGCTCACGGATCTGCATTCCTCCAGGTGCCACAAGGCGTAAACCCATTTGAAGAATAACATTTTGCATTGCGTAATCAGCTGTCACACAGGCCACGCTTGACTCGGACAAGGATTTTAACATCCAACTTTGTTCACTACTGTTATCATCCACAAACGATGTCTCAATGCTCTCATCCATCTGGCTGGCCATCTCTGCATCTTCCCCTCCTCCATCAGCACAGTCAAAATTCTCCCCTTCATCTTCTTCGAATTCTTTACTGTCTTGCTTAGCATCATTTGATTCAGGCCCCTCAACGGAAATGTTTACATCTGCATCCTCTTGAAGAGCTTTTGCAGAATCTTCTTCAAGCCGCATCTGACTCAAAATCGTAGACAAATATTCTTCACCATCTCTTACTTCAGAAACCTTACCAACCTCAGCATTCGCCTTGGGATTTTCTTCAGGGTTATGGTGCATAGAGATATTGTCGCATTGACAGTTGTTGAGGTTTTCATCTACTGTATTTTCAGTTGCATCTTGCAAATCATCCATGTTAGATGATGTCTCAGACATTTCACGTCTAGCTTTTCGTCTGAGAAATCTTCTATGAGTACTTCTGCTCACAGCGGGTAGCCAATCATCACCATGATCATCATATTGTCCCTGTGATGCATCAATTCCGTCAGCAACCATCTTCTTACCTTCAATCTTCACCTCTTTTTTCTGTGGCAAGTACTTTTGAGGTTTATTGAAGCCATCATCCGCATCCATCTGATTCTCAGAATGAGAATCACCACCATTCACGACAGAACCATCTCTACCACTTTGTTGATCAAGAGGGATAACATTCAAGCTCAAATCTTTCAAAGGAAGAATTCTAGAGTTGGTGTTTGCTCCATTATCAAGTGCATGTTCTATTGCTTCCCATTCTTGCAGATTAGGGACGTTAGCGCCCCATCCAGGCAAGTCCTTCTCTGGCAACCTTTTCACATTAACCATGTGAATAGGTGGAGGGCAATCTCGGAGATGTTGAGTTCCATGAAATTGAGCCTCCAATGTGTAAGTTAAAGCAATGAGCTTGAGATCCACATCAGAAAGTGTGTGCAAATCACCAGTAGCCCTTGCAAAGCTGATAACTGCAAAGCCAGATAACACAACATATTCAACAAATATACAAGATTTTGTAGCCATACTCTACAACTCACATGTCCCTAAAGTAACAAAGGCATCTGGTTCGAAACTAGAGATACTCTAAATCTCACACTTATCCCTATATTGACAAACAAATTTCTAACTAGACTATAAACACTATTGCCCTATGCAAACACCAGACTAACTCTACAATTTTTTCGATAAAGTTAAGACTTAACTCTATAATTGGGATCAGACATACCCATTGAGAGGCAAATTGACAACAAACAAACAAGATAAATCAAAAATCACCGAAATCAAAATCAAATCCCACATATTTTCCCTGTAGTGCTTCTTTCGATGAATCAAAACTTGCATGAATAAACAACCATACTCAAAAATAAAATTAAAAAAAAAAAACACAACACGAATTGTCTATCAAGGAAAAATTTCCAACCTTTCTTAAGAGAATCAGGGGAAGGCTCCATGGTATCAACAGTGAACGGAAGGAAATTGAGTGAACGACGGGAATTCGGGTCACGAATCTCTGAAAGCACTTCCGGTATCGAAACAAACCGGTCAGCAGAATGGTTCAGCTTATCTCCGCCTTGAATTATAGCGTTTGTGTCCACCACCGCCACCGCTATCCCCTTCGTCGACTTGCAGCTCCCTACCAAACCTCCGTTACCTGCCTTCGCCGTTGCTGCAGCTGCGGCGGCGGTGACGGTGGCCGGAGTAGTAGTAAGTTGCGGCTGTGGAGGTGGCGGCGGTCGTTGCTTCACTATGCTGCTCCAACATGGTGGTGGTGGAGGGGGCTGGGTATCCATGGCTGTGGAGCTCATACTGAGGGGAGAAGGAAACTCTAAAACCCTATAAGGAGCCGTTTAGAATATTGGTTATAGACCTACATTTAAGTTAACGCTTAATAATTGTTACTGTATTTGTTTGATTATTGTTTAATTGTTAACATTAAAATAAAATAAAAATATTAAAAATCACTTAGAACAAATTATATCTATACTAATCACATTATAGAATAAGCGAAAATTTATTATCATTCGAAATAAAAATATGAAACTAAATTCTAAATTCATGATATACATATAATTAGTTAATTTATTATCGAGTTATGAGTTAATCTGTTAAGAAAAAAAAAACATCAAACAATGTGTGTTTTTTTGTCAACAGAGATGTGTTTCCATTCAAACTAGAGTCACAGGAAGAACCTGTTCTCAAGGCAGTGCTCCTGAACAATCTTTATACCAACATGATGGAGATCTTAACATGGAGGAAACTGCAGACCTGTAACCAGCAAATGTACAGGAAGGACCTCAGTCACCAGCAAATGACATGCAACTACCTCTGGAATTTAAGATTTAGGGGGAGAACAAAGTATTGAGAAACTACAAAAAGTGATCATCAAGGTGCTTATCAAAGATTGATACGAAACCTCCTCTATGATCAGGCCTGATATCTCATTTGATGCGCAAACCATGAGTCAGTTTCTTCAACAACCAAAACAACAAAGGAGGCAACTTTGAGAATTGTTAGATACATAAAGGGTCAACCTGATCAAGGGGTCCTGTTATCCAGTACACAAGATAACAACATCATTAGGAACAGATATTCTTCTTAGGGTTCATCAAGAACCCTTCATCTATTCTCTAAATCTTCTAAAACTACAATATTATTATGTCCTATTACAATCTAAAAGATAGGTAGCATACATGCTATTGATACTAGGACGACACACCTAAACAGAACGGACGATGGAAAACTACCCTTATCACTCCGGAGAAAGAGTGCTTCATACACTGGCACATTCACTGTAACTATCAGTCCACATAGAATCACATGTGACACAACATTTCCCACTTCTTGTAGTGTTGCAGCCATTACAAGTTTCTTCATTCCCCAAATGAAACTAATTAGATTAAGCAATGCAAGTGTGGCTGTGATTGTGAACATAGCAGATGAGTTGCCAAACTCCATCATCTCCTGCTCATATCTCCTTTGTACATTGTCGTCTACTACCTTTGTCGTGAGGGCAAATGCTGTCTGAGAGAAGCCTAATTGTTTAATCACTGCATCTATGAAAGCAAAGAAGTATGAAGTTGTCCTTCGAATCAACAACATTCTTTGCAAGTTCCACCATGACTTAGGTGTGTCACCACAGCTAATGGACTCAGCCAAAGAATACGCAAACTTGGCAATGAAAACATATGCAAAAGGCAAGAACCATAGACTTGACACCTGCAATATAATGAGTGATGAAGACATAATTAAGTAAATAAAAGGTGATGGTCATGAAAAAAGTATAGTTTAAGCTTTCAGATAAGATGGTTACGTAAGTTGATTACCTCTGGAAATAAGGAGATGCCATGAAGCAGAGAAAGAGAAGTAACCAACACATAAGTTAGTGTGGGAACAGATAGAGGGGCCCAAAGAAGGTAAATGCAATATCCCATTTGGGCACCCAATTTGATTTTGCCATGACCATATATGAAGGGACAATATTTGGATATAAAAATCTGAAACATGCCTTCTGACCATCTCTTATGTTGAACAAGAGCAACATCTAAGATTGTTGGAGCAACACCTAAAAAAGCAGGTTTACTTGGATTATAGTATATTGATTTCCATCCTCTGCATTGGATTGTTAACCCTGTGATTATATCTTCCACAGGAAATCCATACAACAGCCCCATCTGGGGAAAAATAATTCAAATACATGTTTTCAGAGCTCGAACTCGAAACATCTATCAAAACAGGATGAATGTTTTACCATTCCACTACACCCTTTGATGGTATCTAGGAATTAGTACCTGTTTTCCCCATTGAGTCCCCTCTTCATAGCTACAATTTGCAACAACTTTTGATGCTTCCTCTAATTCTTCCACAGATTTATAGGTGGATTTTTCTTGCAGCTTGTTTTTCCATTCAAAAGTTTGATCCTCAGAGAATTTTCGACCACAAAGACTTTCCCTTCTGTGTAAACACCCCGTACCACAGTACAAAGCTGCTCCATAACCTCCCAAACCAGCAAGTTCAATCTACATGTCGAGATTCGAAGTTTCTAAATTGTCTTATATACACAAAAGAAATTGTTAAAAGAGGGTTGTCAAAGCATCATTTCTACAACTTACCTCATGAGTAACTCGAGCTATATTTCCGTAAATATCATTCTTGGTTGCATTATTGTAACGTTGAGGATACTGAACATAGGCTACCTTGTGCCCTTGATTTTCATCCATGAAGAAGCACAATGATTCTCTTATTGCATCTGGATCGTTCGAGTACATGTCACAATCCAAGTTAAGAATGATAGGTGCATTACTTATTTGTGACGAAACTCGTATCTACACACATAAAAAAAAAATATACTGTCATTGTATACAATTGAAATTGTTAAAAAGATCGAGATAAGAAACTACTAATAATAAGCAATTTTCACTGCTTAATTTACCAATGAGTTCATTGATCCAGCCTTGAAGTTATGTGGCCGATTTGGTTTCTTCTCTCGTGACATATAGACAAGCGTTGGCAGTCGATTTCCATCCATGTTATGATCCCTTCCATCTATTAAAATCTGAAAAGATACATATTACATTTCCCATTTTTGTTCTCTGTTCATTTTCGATACGTTAATTATTAGCAGTAACAAAAGCATATATAATGTACCTGAACAATTGAGTGGTGATCTTGTTTTGTAACTTTAGTAGTCCATTCTGAGAACCCTTTGTGTTGAGCCTTAATTTCATTGGGGATGCTACCATTTTCTATGGAGGCTTCAATCCTGCTTTTCATATCTTCATATAATTTCTGAAGAAAGTTACACATCAGTTTAGATGAACTAAGATGACTCATTTGTTAATTTGAACTCGAAATGACTCATCAAATTATCGTGCCAAAACTCTATATCAAACTTCCTTCAATTAGTTCATGTATTACTATTTTGAACCCCTGGTCAAATTTTTTTGGCTCCGCCACTGATTGAGTCATGACTTAATTGTTACCAAGTTCTCACCTTGGTATTGGACCATTCTTGTGCAAAAACTTTGTCATTTAAATTGGAGGCATCATGTTGAAAATAGGCAGCAGGGGAGGTAGGCTCCACATTGAATCTCTTGCAAAAAGGTATCCAATATTTAGAGAATTGAGAGGCTTCAAGAAGAGCATAAAAGGTATATTGTGAACCCCCATCATCAGAAAGGTAAACACTCAACTTTTGAGTAGGGTAATTATATGACATGACTGATAATATTGTGTTGATCACCATTGTTGGAGGCTCCATTATTGGATCTGCTGTACAAACGAATATGTCTACGTCTGGCAAATTCTCCTCATATCTACAAACAACTAGTCAAAGTCAGGAGTCGATATAGTTATGCAGGTATTAGTAATACATGAATCAAAGTTATGAATGGTTTTGCTATTCCATCTTCTATCATCTATAAAATTTCAAACAAAACGCCCTATTATTAATTTTATACATAATCCTAACTCCTAACCAATTATCAAAATTATATTACTTATATATGCAAGATCTAACATGTATAAAATATTTCCCAACAAGCTATCGAACAACCCCTTAGTACTCTCTCGTTTCAGTATTAAGTGTTTTAATTTAACTGTGCATGGAGTTTAAAAAATAAAAAGAAATTTTGTAGTCTTAATTAAAAATATGTATAGCCTTTTAAATCTCATGATTTTAAATTTGCCATGTAGAATCTTAGAATTCGAAAACGTATTAAATATAGAAAGAGACATTTTTTTTATACAAATTTAAAAGGAAAGTAAGACACTTCAATTCGGATAGAGAAAATATATACTACAAAATTTCAACCCGACAAATCAAATGCTCCCATATCTCAATTTATATGACTTACTTCTCTTTTTATTCAGTCTAAAAAAGAATGACACATTTTTACATTAAGTAAAAAACTAATTTTAAAATACTCATTTTACTCTTAATAAAATTATTTATAGCCACACAAATATCTATCACTTATTTTAGACCAAACTAATTTTAAAATACTCATGTTACTCTTAATAAAATGATTTCAAAAAAATATATTTCTTTCTCACTAACTCATATAAAATAGAACGGAACGGTGGGAGTATGTTGTGATAGATACCTTCGAAGACGAACTAAAAAATATTTAACTCAGAAGTTGGAAAATCGACAAATTGAGATCTTACTACTTCAACAAATAATAGCTTTGGGAAGTTAAAAAGTAAAAGGCAATCACAGAGCACCAAGTATATATATCTAAGTCTTATAAAAACAGATTCAAAATTTCAAACTCATTAAATTCATTAGACTTGTAAAATTTCAAATTCAAAATATGGTAATATTTGTTGAAATCTTAATAAGTTTCAACGAAGAGAAGTCAAACCTGAGTGAAAGTCTGTTCTTATAAGAATAAGTATATATAACATTCCAACGAACAGGCTGTGTGATAATCCAGTAGAAACCAAAGCAAAGCTCAGCTAAGAACATACATATCCATGCCAATCTACCAGATTCACCTTTACTTGGCATATTAATTAATCTGTATAACCATATTAACAAAATACCCACAAATATTGTTGAAGCAAATAACTTGTATATAGTTTTTCCTTTAGCTTCCTTTGACTCAAATAATGGAAGATGCAAAGTTTGTTCCTCCATCTCTCTCCAAGATACACACAAACAAAGGAACAAAAACTTTAAATACATGCTTTATTATTATATTATAAAGTTTAGATATGATTGACTATGGGTCATGGGTGGCTCATCAAGTTGAATATGCATTACATAAAATATATACACATCTGTATCAATTAGTTTGATCTATTTTTTATTTGGAACGTAATATAGTTTAAAAAAATAAAGAAATTTTTTTAAAAAAATTTATAATCTTAATTTAAAAATTTTATAATTGTATCAAAATGTCTTTTAATCTTGTAATCTTAAATATGTCACATGAAAAGTTGATATTAAAAAGTTATTGAAAAACACAAGATTTTTTTAAAAAATAGACTACGAAAAGAAAGTAGGTCAAATAAATTGAAATATGGAGAGTACTTTTTTGTTTAGTCGATTTAAAAAAGTATATCATTTTTTCTTTCTGATAATTTTTTTAATTTCAACTTTTTACCTGACATATTTAAAACCATAAAATTACATAATATTTTAATATATTTTTAATTTAAAATCACTCATTAATTTTCTTCACTTTCTTAAATTTCATATTAATTAAAATTAAATAATTAAATTTAAAAGGTGGAAGTATGACTATTTTACTATTTTGTACCTTACTAGATGCAGCAATAGGAGGGCTACATTAAAATAATTATACAAGGTGGGCGGGGCCGAATGTATTGTCCGATATATTGTTTTCTCCGTTATAATTTAGGTGTCATTTTTTTCAATTATTTTAAAAAATTTATTATTGTCATTTATAATAATATAAATTTATTTTAATATATCTAAATTACATTAAAAATTAAAAATATTTAATGTTCGAAAATCAGTTTCTATATAAATTAAGATAGAGATGATTAAAATATTATTGAATATTTGTTGTAAATTTATTTATTATAATTTTATTTGAGGTTGCTCTTGAAATTTATAAACACCTGATTTACTATATATTAGGAGCGAGAATGTTGAGGAGCTCATTAATACATATAAGATATACATACAAATTTTTTTTATACATTTAACTAATAAATATAATTATTTTAACAGATGGAATACATATATTAATTGTCTTTTTTAAAAATAATGAGTAAAAGGGAGTGGCCAATGAGAATATATATAAAAGAATTAAAAGGTACAGCGACTCTTGCCTCTATAAAAGGACAAACATGATGTTAGTACGTGGCCAGATGATTATCTTGAAAATTTAATTTGGAGAATAAAAAGATAATAACATGCTATGTAAAGTTAAAATATATTAACGAGCGTCACCCTCGAATAGGTCTTGCAGTGCGCGATTTGGATTTAGTTAAAGCTTTAATGTAGGCTACAAACATCAGATAGAAAATCAAAAAAAAAAATTACACTGTTAAGATTTCTTTATATTGTTAAATATATTCACAATTTAAATTTTTCTTTAAATTATCACCATATATAAGTTAAAAATTAAAAATTAAACAGTTTAATTTACCATATAAACAACATGAATTAGAATAACCTGGCAAATCTCTAAATTATTTGAAAAATAAAAATAAAATACAAAAGAACCACAAATGTGGAGAGCTTATTTATTTATTTAACATTCAAAATGCTAATATTTTTTGGAAATAAATGAGTTCATTATTCCGAAAATCATTCAACTATGATAAAAAATATATTTATATTGATGTGAATATCAAATTTATAAATGCATATCATGTGTATGAATATACATGATTAATCCAACGTATTACTTAATTATTTTAAGTTACATTAATTTAGTGTAAATTCCCAGCGCGAATAAATATTAGGGACTTCATAAAAATATACACACTCAAAACTCTTTTTTTCTGCAACAGTACTTATATATACACACGATAAAATTATACACTTACATAATGTATAAATCTTGTATAAAAAGTATTTAGAAATTATATCAAAGTAAATATTTTTATGTATAATTTTTTTTAATTTATCTATATAGTGTCGGGTTGTTTGGTCTCGAGTTATTTTTTTTTAGTTAAACCCAAACCAACTCAAGTATAGTTAGAATATTTTTTTTCAATATCAAACCAAGTCAAACTAAACCACTAGTTAGATTATTTTTTTCAAGTTGACTCGAGTGATTCAATTTTCAGTTCAATTAGGTACACCCTATATATATATATAAAAAATACTATGAAATCTGTATAATTAATGAGTAAGCACTTGGGAAAAAACCGTTGAATGTGGCCAATTTTCAGCTAGTTACATGGTTGAGTGGCCATTCTCCATATTTAATGATAATTAGGTCAATTTTGGTTAGTAACATAATTGAATGGTCATTCTCTTTAATTTTCTATATTAAAATATGACGTGACATTTCAGTAATTAGTAGTGCTCATAAATTTTTAGTTAGCTCCGATCCATGACTGAGTGGTCATTCTCCATATTTAATGATAATTAGGTCAATGTTGGTTTAGTAACATGGTTAAATTGTAACCACCATCGTGATACTGCTCTACTCTTAATCAGAGATTTTGTGTTCGATTTTTGAGTATGGAGAAAATCCTATTAGAAGTGTCATCCACAAATGAGTCCTACAGTGCGCGATTAGAATTTAATCGAGGCTTCAATACAATCTCCGGACACCGAGTGGAATAAAAAAAACATGGTTGAGTGGTCATACTTCTGAATACATCACTGGACTTCTGGATACATAAGTAAGGGATATATTCGAGAGGGGAGGGATGTATCCGCGAGGAGATAGGACATCTCGATACATCAACAGCCGAATACATCAGCGGACATCCGAATACATAGATGAGGGATGTATCAGAGAGATGGGGATGTATCAGAGAGGAGATATGACATTCCGATACATCACTAGACTTCTGAATATATCAGCAGACATCCGAATACATAGATGAGAGATGTATCAGAGAGAGGAGGGATATATTCGAGAGGGGGATAGGGATGTATCAGCGAGATGAGAGTGATGTATCCGAAAGGGAATTTTTAAAACTTTTTAAATGGTAAGCAATTTTAGAGATCGTGGTAAAATATGATGTGTGGTAAACTTTCCTAATAAAATATGATGTTACATTTTGTTAGTGCACATGAATTTTAGATTAATTATATGATCGAGTGGTCATTTAGCCTGTTTGGCATTGTTGTTGGGAGGTCAGAAGTGCGCTTTTTTAAAAAAAAAGTAGAAAATAGGGGGGGAAATGAAGTTAAAAAAGTAAAAGACCAATCACAGACCAAACATATATACCTAAGTTTTATCAGAAGGAAAATGATTCAAAAATTTAAAGTTAAAGATTGAATTCAATCTCTATAATTCTATCGTTAAATTCATTAGACGTTTAAACTTTCAAATTAAAAATATAATAATATTTATTAAAATTTCGGGAAATTTTAATAAGTTTCAATGAGGAAAAGTCAAATTTGAGGGAAAGTCTATTCTTGTAAGGATAAGTATATATAACATTCCAACGAACTGACTGAGTAATAATCCAGTAGAAACCAAAGCAAAGTTCAGCTAAGAACATACATATCCACGCCAATTAGGGGTGGCAATGGGGAGGGGTGGGGCGGTTGCCGGGCAAATCCGCATAAACCTGCAAAAACTTTAACCCGCCCCGCTCCGCCCCGCATAGAATAATTTGCTGATTTCAACCCGCTCCTCCCCGCCCCACATAAACCTGCCCCGCATAAACCCGCTCCGCATAATTTGTTTTAAAAATTATAAAAAGGAACTTCTCACAGAAAATGTGTTCAACTTTTTTGGAAAATTTGCATGTGTAATGATTAAAATAGAATTTTTCTAGAATTTGTATCCTCTAATGATTTTTTTATTGGTTTAATAAAAATTAGCAGATATAACAACTGTGTTCAATATTGAGGCGTAAGCTTCAAACAGAACTAGGACCAAAATAATTTGCAAAGTTTAATAACTATTTTGTATGCAGCAACTCAATGATTTACTTTTATAAATTGAAATAGAAAAAGTGAAAAGTGAAAGGAAAAAAAAAACAAAGCTTGAAGTGAAAAGAATATTTGCAGCAAATGAACAAAAACATGAAAAGTGAAAACGTAATTCAAAAGCAGAAATTCCACCCGCACCCGCTGATTTTTCTAAAATACAAGTTTAACCCGCCCCTCCCCGCACTGCACCCGTATTGACCGAAACCCGCACTGCTCCGCATCGATCTAAACCCGCCCCGCCTCATTGCCATTTCTAATGCCAATCTCCCAAATTCACCTTTACTTGGCATATTAATTAATCTGTATAACCATATTAATAAAATACCCACAAATATTGTTGAAAGCAAATAACTTGTATATAGTTTTTCCTTTAGCTTCCTTTGACTCAAATAATGGAAGATGCAAAGTTTGTTCACCCATCTCTCTCTCCAAGATACACACAAAAAAAAGGAACAGAAACTATATATAGATGCTTTATTATTTATTATAGGGAAAATGATCAAAAATGTCTTTAAATTATGTGAAAGGAATAAAAATGTCATCCGTTTATAGTTTGGCTCAAAAATGTCTTTATCGTCATTACTTTGGTTCAAAAATGCTCTTGCAGTCAATATTTTGGTCCAAAAATGCCCCCAATAATTACTAAATGGGTCAAAAATGCCCTTTTCCAAATAAGTATATTATTTTTTTCTTTTTAAACACATTTTCTTCTTAATTAAAAGATTATTAAAAAAACATGTTCTTGTTTTCTTTCTTTTAAAATTATTTTAACAAATAAAAATGTAGGAAATATATTTTTCTTCTTAATCTCATCTTATCAATTAAAATAGAAAAACTGCATATATCCTTTCGACATATAATATATGTCATATGTATAAGATCATAGTATATCCATCATTAATTTATATTTATATAACGATAAAAAATAATTATAATAAAATAAGAAATATATTTTTTATTTTATTTTTTTCTGAATTGAAGATAAACATTTGCTAATTTTTAAAAAATATTATTAGAAAAAGAATGTGTTTAAAAGAAAATAAATAATATATTTATTTGATAAAATGAGTATTTTTTACCCAAAATAACAATAAGGGCATTTTTGGACCAAAATATTGACGAAAAGGGCATTTTTGGACCAAACTACAAACGGAGGGCATTTTTATTCCTTTCGCATAGTTTAAGGGCATTTTTTACCCTTTTCCCTTTATTATATTATAAAGTTTAGATATGATTGACTATGGGTGGCTAAAGATGAATATGCATTACATATAATATATGCATATTCATTTCAATTTGTTTGACATATTTAACTTGAAACAGAGTTTTAAAAAAAATAAAAAATTGTTATCTTAATTTAAATATATTACAATTGTATCAAAATGTTGTTTAATTTTATAATGTAAAAAGTTAAAATTAAAAAAATATTAAAAAAAGAAATAATCATTTTTTAAAAACAAACTAAAAATAAAAATAGATAAAATAAATTGAAACAAAGATATTTTTTTGTGTAGTTACTTTTTAATTTTGAAATAATAAAATTTTACGTTGTTAAATTTCGTATCAAATTAAAATTAAATAAATAAATTTAAAAAGCGGAAGTATGACTAGTTTACTATTTATAGCTTACTAGATAAAGCAATTTGTAGCATGTATCAAGTTATCAACTCAGGAGGACCACATTAAAATAATTATACATTTACGTGAATTTAGTAATTTCGTTTGATATATTATTAATTTTGGTGTCATTTTTTTAATTTGAAATTTTATATTATTTTTAAATATTTTCAATTATTATTGTGATTTATAATAATATAAATTTTAAATATATAAACTTTATTTTAAAATTTTATATCTGAATCACATTTTAAAATATTTAACTTTCTAAAATCAAATACTACATAAATTGAGATAGATATAATTCAAAATATCATTAAATATTTGTTGTGAATTAAATTATTTTAATTCAAATAGTTTTTGCACTTGTACTAAATGAATGATAAAGATTTTATGTTAAAAATGATAAAAACATCCCCTATCTTCATATTCTAAATTCGTCATTGTATATAATTTGTATAAAAAATATATGCACACTTTTATACATTATTAATATTATTATTATTATTATTATTATTATTATTATTATTATTATTATTATTATTATTTATACTTTAGTGTGTTTAATTAGATTTTTTCTCTTAGCTTTGTCAAGTTTCGTTTTCTTGTGATTTATTTCTTCTTCTTTTTATACCAGATGTGGAAAAAATACAAAAGTTAATGTACCTTTAAAGTTTGGCATACAAGTTGGCAAGTGATGGTTGGAAAAGAAAAGTGAATAAGAAAAAATTGGGCCAATTTTATAGTGATTGAGTGGTCCATTTTTAATGATAATTGGGTCATTTTTGCTTAGTAAGTAGTAACATTAGTGATGATCTTTGAAAAAAGACTCATTTATATTATTCGTTAAAAATTTGGCTTATTTATGTCATTTTTATTTGAGAAAAGACTTATTCATGTCATTACTTATTAATAAAAAACATTTTCCATTTGGTAAAAAATAAATAAAAAATCACGTGATCAATTATGATTCGGCTACGTCATTAATTAAATTATTTTTTAAAATAAAAAATGTTCAAATATACCATCGGTCTTTGAGAAAAGGCTCTTTTATGTCATCCGTTAAAAAATTGGGTCATGTATGTCATTCCGATTAACAAATAATAATACGGATGAGCCTTTTCTCAAACGAAAAATGGCATGGTTAAATCAAATTTTTAACAAATAATCTTTTTTTAAAGTTTGATGACATATTTGAACGTTTTTCCTTCTGGTTAATTTTCTCTAGTAAAATATGACGCGATATCTTATTTGTGCGCATGAATTTTTTAGTTAGTTACATAATTGAGTGGCCATTCTCCATATTTAATATTAATTAGGTCAATTTTGGTTAGTATCATAATTGAATAGTCATTCTCTTTAATTTTCTATAATAAAATATGACGTGACATTTTAGTTGTGTTCATAAATTTTTAATTAGTAATATGATTTAGTGCTCATTCTCCATATTTAATGATATTTAGGTGAATGTTGGTTTTTAGTAACATGGCTGAATGGTCATTCTCTTTAATTTCCTCTAATTAAATATGATATATAGTTTTTTTAAACATATAAAATTGCTTCTTTTTGTTTGAATTTTAATAACTCTTTTCTCCTAGAGATAGTGGTGTAATTTGAAAATAATCTAAACGAGCAATGATGCTAAGAAAATACCGGGAAGGTTCTGAAAATAATTTTATTGTTGAAAATTTTATGCTGGAATAACATATATTATTGAAAAATTATGTAAAAAGTATTATAAATTACAATAATTAATTTTTTTAAATATTTAAATGATATATAAAACTTAATGTGTGTAACATAAATTGGAACAAAGTAAGTAACATACATTATTTTAAAATGATATAAAAGTTAAGTCACAATAATTAATAATTTGAAAATTTATAAGACATGAAAATTTTATGAGTGTCACATGAATTGGCACAAACAGAGTAACATATATTATTGAAAGTTACAAAAAAAATATATATTATAAATTACAATAATTAGTAACTTTAATGATTAACTCTTCAAATTTTATCTATATCACATAAATTGAATATATATATATTACATCCATACTGATACACACTCTTGTAACTAGTATTTTATAAAAGATAATTATGTATCTCATATTACTAATACTAATTATCTGAGGCTTTTTTTTTGTTAGAATAAAAAAAAATTCTAGCACAAACTAATACTCCATCGATTATAACATCATCACTTGGTAGATGCAAGGACCATTGCACCTTGTTAATTCTTTTATATTCTCATTGGACATTCCTTTTTTAATTTTTATTTTAAAAAAAAAAAAGATAAGTCAAATATTTATCCAAATCGTCAATAAATTTTCTTTAATCTTTTCTAGATTAAGGCATTTACAAGAGATTTTTCTTAAATTTTCTAAATATTTTCGTTTGTAAATTCTATTATCCTTTTCAAGATTATAAGGATTTTGTTTTCTAGGGACTTTGATGAAATGTCCGCATGGAGTTTTAAGGCTTATCATATATAGTGTCTGATGATAATCCTGAAATTGTTGTAGAAAATCATTTCCTAATAATAAATCTGTTTCCAGTTTATCGTAGGCAAATAGTTTGTTTATAGAAACAATTTTTGATCCTAAAATTATTTCTACCTTTTCTTTAGATTTAGTTAATTTTTCTTTATCTCCTGTGATTCCAATCATTGAGATATTGCTTTTGTTTAAGTCCCAATCTTTTATTAAAAAAGATTTTGCTAGACTTGCGTCAGATCCATTGTCTATTTGACAACATGTGGTTATTTTTGTATCATAAAAGGTTAATTCTATGAAAACTGAAACTTTAAAAGATGTTTCTTTAGGCATCTATATTTTTGGGATAAAACAGGTTTCATTTTTATAAATCATTTCTATTCCATTTTTTCCTATATTATAGTCTTCTAGACTATTAAGAAAAAGGTTTCCTAAGATTAATTCATGATCACTTTCGTGATTTGTGATATAGCATTGGACTGTTATTCTTATGTTATCCAGTTGGATAGGTAGATCTACCATATTTTTACAACTATAATTGTTACCTTCAAAGGTTTTGTAGGTATATTGTGCTCCTTCGTAAATTGGTAATCCTTCTAATAGAATATTTCTTACGTGGTTAGCCGTTGCTCCTGTTTGTACCAAGATGTCTTGATGTCTCCATTCTATTCCATTAAAAAATCTTCCTTTTATTTTTGTAAAATTAGAATTTTCAGATTTGTTCGTATATCTTTTTGATATACTTTTTCTTATGGAATTTCTTCCGTATTCTAATGAAAGTCTAGGTTGGCTAGAATTTCCTATTTCTTGTGTTTTTTCAAATCGAATTTCATATTCGTCTGGAATATGAGCTTGCTGAATTTCTGCTTCAACAATTCTTGCTATTCCTGCACATTCTTGATCTATTTCGATCATTCCTTTATTTTTATAGACTTTTTCATAATTGGAGTTGGTAACCGTGTATAAGGCTTGATAATAGATACTCATTATATGATTACCTGGTTTAAAAAGATCATTTCTTTTGATTTGAAAATGTAAACTCAGTGCTTCATTGAAATCAACATCTTTGAGTGATATACAATATTTAGGGTAATAAGTAAAAAGGAGTTTAGTGTATGCTAAATTTCCTTCTACTATTCCTAGATTTCCTTCTCTTGCGTTAATGAATCTTTCGTCTGATAGGTTTATGACTATTGGACAATTGATTCCTTCTTTAAAAGTCGATTTGACTAGTATTTGTATTCCTCCTAAATGAACATAATTCATTTTTTTTCTTTTCTTTTCGGGAATTTTCCGAAGAATTTGATCTATCATAGGTTTAGTTAACATGTTTAGTTTGTGCTTGCCTGTTGTTTGGGTGATTTCTGTCACTTTTTCTACTTCCTGATACTCATGATAGGAAATTTTGTCTCTTGCAAACACCCTTTGCATTCTACTTAATAGATTATCTTCTGTTTTGAGATTTAATTTTAATCCTTGGATTTTTCTGAAAGTTTCTCCATCAAAGGTTGCCTTTAAGGCATATCCTCTGTGATCTTCTTCAGTCTCTAAATTTTTTACTGAATCTTGATTTTCTTGTATTCCTTTATTCATTTATTCAGATTCTTCTGAACTGGTTGAATACTCTTCATAAAGTTCTTCAAAGAAGTTTTCGCTTCCTATTGATTTTACTGATTCTAAATCAGAATCAATATCTATTCTGTCGATTTTTGAGATTTTTACTCTCTTTTTATTGCACTCATAACTTTTGTGGCCTTCTTCGCCACAGTTGTAACATTTACATCTATTGTCAGATTTTTTGAAATCTTTTTTTTTTTATAATACCTCTTTTTTGGTATGTAGCTTTGTTTAGATACATTTTTCTTTTTCAATAAGCTTTTCTTAAATCTTTTTCTTTTTTTATAAAGTTTATCATTGCATCCCCATTGGGTTCCTGCATTAGTATCTAGACAATAAATTTGCGTATTTATTCTTTTGGCTTTTCTTTGTATATTATGAGACATACATAGTTGACCAAGTCTATTATTTAGAAAAGATATTCTTTGTCCTAGAGTATCTCCTTTAGTATTTTCCTTATCGTATTCTTCTCTGAAGTATTTGGCCCAAAAGCCTGGTAATTTTTGGTAGTATTTTTCTAGGTAAGGTAACATTTCCTTGCCACTATCAAATATTTTATAATAATATTCTTCGAATTCACAAGTGTATTCTTGAATATAACTCATTTTACATAATTGTAATTTTTCCAATTGCTCTTTAGCGATTGTTCTCATTTTTTCTCTGTTGTCGATGATACTTCCTTGTCCACCGAAAAATTCATTTGCAACGTATTGCTTTAGATTCGTTATTCCTTTTTGGAGTGAATTTTTTAATCCTTCTAAGGTATTATTTTTTATGATTTTCTCGGCATCATCAGTTAGACCTGAAAACCAGTCGTTTACTTTTCCAATGAAAGTATTTATCATGATTATATATTTTTTTTCGTCAGTATAATTCATTCATTTTCCCAATAGGAAATATAAAAGTATATTTTGAGACCATAAGTCTAAACTTGTTTCAGGATCTCTTTTACAGTCGAGATCTAAAAATTGAGCTCCTATATCTCCAGTCTAGAGTTTGTTTGGCATGAATTTAGATTTATTATCATTATGATATTGTTTTATATAATCTTTATTCTTTTTAGCTTTATTTACAAAATTGTTATCCTCATCTTCTGGATTTATTTCTTCTTTTACTGATTTTGACCCGTCACCGAGTTCAAACTTGCCTTGGGGTCCTCCTGTATCTCCTTTGTTCATAAGGACTTTGATTTGTTCTTCTGAAAGATTTAAATCTTCCATTGCATAAACAAGTTCTTCTAATTGTTCATTCATTGTTAATTTCTAAATTTTTTTGATTTATTTCTTCAGTAACTTCTACTATTTCTTCTGAATTGTTATTTTTTTTCTAAAAATTCTTGGATTAGCTGTTCATCCATACTTCTTTTTTGATAGGAATTTTTACTAGCTATCTTTTTTGCTAATAAATTTTTTATATAATTTTGACTTACTTTTTTGTCAAATTTTTCTGTTTTTTCTATCATACTGGTTATTTTTCCAGGAAAATTTTCTTTTAATGAAATTATTTCTAATTCTAAAAGCTTTAATCTTAAAGCTATTTGTTTATGACTTTCTTTTAAGTCATTTAATAATTCGATTACCTCTTTAAGGCTCATTTTTAATAATCAGAAAGACATATACATCTGTATATTTCTTTATAATTCATGAAATCTTCTTCATCTTGTTTTAAAGTGATTATATTAATGATTTCTTTTTTAATGTCTTCATTAAAAAAATTTGTTACATGTAATATTGCTATTAAGGTTTTTTCATTCATATACCATAAAGGTTTTATATTCATTCTGACCAATAGTAATCAGAAGTATTCATATCGAATACGTCATCATTGAAATTGTAATTTATTGCATTTATATTATCTTCTATGCTTTTTTCATATTGTGCAATGATTTGTACAATTTTTTCTTTTAGATCATAATCTAATTTTTTAATTATCATTAAGATGGTTATAAGATTTTCATATCCTATATACCATAAAGGTTCTAATCTGTTATTTATGGTGATAATTATTGTTTACTTGGCTCTGATACCAATAGTTTTTGCTGTTTTCTTAACAGGGTTTGCGGATAAAAATCCTTTAGAAAAATGGGAACAAAACCATGAAAGAGTCATTTTAACCTTAAAGGATCCAAGCATCATCATCAGAGTAAAGCCCATGCTTTACAACGAAGATGACAAAATTGAATTTAAAATTCAAATTAAAGAATTGTTAAACCTAAAACTAATAAGAATGAGTAAAAGTCCTTATAGTAGCCCAGCATTCATGGTAAGAAATCATGCTGAAATAAAAAGGGGAAAAGCTCGGATGGTAATAAATTACAAAGAGCTAAATAAAAATTATATATTTGATGGATATTTTATCCCAAATAAAAACAATCTAATAAACCTAGCTAAAGGAAAAACATATTTCTCAAAATTCGACTGTAAAAGTGAATTTTGGCAGATAAAATTAGGAGAAGAATCTATAAAGTTAACTGCTTTTAGCACTCCTACTGGTCATTATGAATGGATAGTAATGCCCTTTGGATTAAAAAATGCGCCACAAATCTTCCAAAGAAAAATGGACAAAATATTCTCAGAAAAAGAATTTTTAATTGTCTATATAGATGATATATTAATATGTTCAAAAACATATGAAGAACACTTAAAACATCTGAAAGAATTTTCAGAAATTTGTTTAAAAAATGGAATCGTACTAAGCCAAAAAAAGGCTGAATAAATAAAAATGAAATAGAATTCTTAGGAATGATTATTTCAAAAAACGGAATAGAATTACAAGCTCATATATAAAAAAAGATAGTAGAATTCCCAGATAAATTAACAACAAAACAAGAAATACAAAAATTTCTAGGTTGCCTAAATTATGCAGGCGAATTTATTTCGGAACTAGCTAAGAAACGGAATTTATTGCAAAAACTCATAAGAAAATCCAATCGACTTGGATGGACTGAAGAACATACCCAGTGCATCAAAAAATTAAAAGAAGAATGTGCTAAATTACCAAAACTCAGATTACCAGAAGATACTGATAATTTGATAATACAAACAGACGCATCTGATTACCATTGGGGAGCATTATTGCAAACCGATTTGAATGAAATTTGCAGGTACACAAGCGGTACTTTTAATGACGCGGAAACAAGATATTCAACAAATGAAAAGGAATTATTAGCCATAGTTAGAGGAATTAGAAAATTTTCTACTTTCCTTTTGCCTAAAAAATTCATTATTAGAACTGATAATACACAGGTATCAGGACTGATATTTAACAAGCTTCCTTTTGAACCACAATACAGAAGATTGCATCAATGGCAAGTGTTATTATCTTTTTATACTTTCACAATTGAATACATAAAAGGATGTGACAATTTTCTTGCAGATTTCATTTCCAGAAACGTCCAGTATGGACAACCATACAAAAATCCTAGTCAACAGGATATATGAAAAGATGAAAACTGTGGATGAATCCATAGATAATAAAAGCCAAGGGCTATTCAAAATAAGAGACGAACTGTCGAAACTTTCGGAGCAGGCCCGAATAATGCAATCTGAGCTAAACCAACTCAGTACAAACCAAGCAGAAAATATGAGAGAATTCCTACTCTTATGTGAACACTTGGACACTAGTCCAAGAAGGGATATTAATCCCATCAAAGTGGCAGGAGATGTCCCACTAGCACTTAGTGCCCAAAACATCTCAAAGGTAAGCACGGATATGCCTAATCCTAAATCAAAAGATGAAGGAAAAATCCGAGCAATTGAAGCTTACACTTCGAAAGAAGAAACAAGCTCATCATCAGCAAAAGCTGAAAGAATCTCTGGAAAACCAGATAGCAAAATTAACCCTGATTCATCAGGAACAAAAGTATTTTCTTCTTTTCAGGTTGGAAAACAACACCCAAAGGAAGAAGAATATCTTACTTTCACAAGATATGTATATAATCTTCCGAAAGAAAGCGGAGAAACTTTTGGTGTTTTAGGAACAACAAGTTTGTTTCCAAGAATATCAATATTTCCAAACGGATCACCGGGCTTTACAGCTCAACTATTTGAATTCGGATATTTAGATTGAGTCTATGCCAAGCAAGATCTAAAGGAATTATCTAAACTACCAGAAAAACTGTTTCAATCAGTTAAAAACTATGCACAAGGAGATGGTGTTTATTGCAGATTTTTTAGCATTTCTATGGAATGTAAGGATTTGCAGGCCTATTATCCAACACTCAACTACATAACAATTGAGAAAATAAAAGATTTTAATGTTAAGGCTACAGGAGTAGACAAAAAACTTCCTCATCTTAACAAAAAATGGATTCAAACCAGACGAGCTTTAGGGATAAAAGCACTATATTTTATTCTTAAGCGATTCTATAATGAAGACTGCCGAGTCATAGATCAAGATCAAGATTGAGTTTTGATAACCAAGGGAAATTCAAAATCAAAAGAATTAAAGGAGAGAGTCCTTGACATCGAGCTCCATAGATTGGGGGCAACAAATGAAACATGGAAACTAGCATGCAAAATGCTAGATCACAATCATCCCGGATCAGAATAATTGCAAAGAAATGATTGCAAAAAACAAAACAAGAGACGTAAGCAATTATGTCATGAAGAAAACAACAAAAGAAAAGGAATCTTTCCTTTTCTTAAAGTCAAAAAGGAAGGTCACATCTGGTCGGCCATCAAAAGAAGACGACAAAACTTCTTCTTATCAACAAGGAATCTTCAATTAGTGAAGGACCAAGAAAAAATATGTAGAAGTTATATTTTGTAATAAGTCCCTCCTTCCATCTATAAAAGGAGAGGAACTTCATACTTGAGAGGCAGACTACATTTTCCGAGAGAAAAACACTTAAGGAAAAATGTTAGGTACCAAAAGAGTATGAGTGATTGCGAGTGTGAGTAGTACTTCTCCCGTCAGGGAAAAGTATTTTCTTATTATGTTGTGAGTATTTATATAAATAGTGTGTTTGTGAAAATTATGATATGAAATAAAAATTTGTTTTTATACTTCTTTTCTTAAAACTCCATTAATGGTCTCAAGTGAAGGTTGCGATCTTCAGCCTTTAAGGAAGAACAGTAGCCAAGACTAAGGTCGTTAGGGAGAAACACTGTTCACAGCCTAAGAGGGGAACTACTGCGGTAGTGATAAGGACTGTTCATCGACATAAAAGAAGAAAGGTATACACGCAAACATTTATTACATATACTAATATTTACAGTCATACTATGTTATAATTGCTAAAACATAAGAGAAATACTTAGTACCTATAGGGAATTAAAAAATTATTTGTCCTTATAAACCATGTTAATCATCATGTTTATATTAATACTCATCGAGTAAAATAAAAATGAAGCATGTTCAAAGAACTTTGCATGAAATAAGAAAAAGAGCTTGGAAGCATAAAATAGCTTTACATCATTTTGATAGAGCAATTCCAGAAATGGAAAAGGCATATTTAAATGCTAGTAGGCAAAATAATGCAATTATATTTGCAATACATGAAATGAAAATGTATAGAATACAAGAATATTGGGAATATAAAAATGCCCTATCAATTTAAAAAAATTATGTTGTCTATACTGCTTAAATTATGCAGTATATTAATCAGCAAACCCTGTTACAAAAAACAGCAAAAAAAAACTATTGGTATCATTTTTTTATTTAGGAAAGATATTATATATATGCTTTCATTAATGAAAATATATATCTCATAAAAAGTAGCTATTAAATAAATAATTAAAATTAAACTAATACAAACTTCAACTGGCGTTATTACAAGTCATGTGAACTTTTGTTCGTTGAAAATACTGAAAATATTAAGAAATAGTAAATCAGTACAACAAAAGGGCAATTTTTATATCGTATTAACTATTTTGAAGCAAACTTCCTGACAATCTAAATCACATAAGTAACATTGATAAATAAAGTCATTCTTTGTCTTGAGCATCAAAACACAAATCGTGCCAATTCTCTAACTCTTGAGAAGTTTAATAATTTTTGAAAAAGATATCCAGAATCATATATATACATAACAAGAGAAATTGTTAACAAAAACAAATGAATTTAGACTACATCATGTTAACTTCATATATTGGAACATTACATATTATTGTATATACTAAGTAAAAAAATAATTATTATATCATTAAAATTATTTTCTCAAGTACTCGAGGTTAAGAAATATACCCTCTAAACTAATACAAACTTCAACTAGCGTTATTATAAGTCATGTGAACTTTTGTTCATTGAAAATACTGAAAATATTAAGAAATAATAAATAAGTACAACAAAAGGATAATTTTTATATCGTAATAACTATTGTGCAGCAAACTTCCTGACAATCTAAATCACATAAATAACACTGATAAATAAAGTCATTCTTTTGTCTTGAGCATCAAAAAATAAATCATGTCAATTCTCTTAACTCTTGAGAAGTTTAATAATTTTTGAAAAAGATATTCAGAAGCATATATATACATCACAAGAGAAATTGTTAAAATAAATAAATGAATTTAGACTACATCATGTTAACTTCATATATTGGAACATTACATACTATTGTATATACTAAGCAAAAAATAATTATTATATCATCAGAATTATTTTTCTCAAGTACTCGAGGTTAAGAAATATACCCTCTTACGATAGAACAATTTACTTCATCAGAATAGTGGTACCTCATATTCTGCTAAACTTCAAACTCACTCAACGGCATTATATCACACAAAAAAAATTAAAATGCAAGAAGAAGTGTAGAAGATTAAAAAAAAATTGGTTGAAAAATGAGAGGAAACCCCTCTATTTATAGTCAACAAAGGATAGTAGGAAGAAGTGTTTTTTGTGTCTTATTTGAAAAGTCGTGACCTTTCCAAGAAGTCACAACCCTTTGGAAAAGTCACAACTTATTGAAAAAGTCATAACTATTTGAAAAACTTACAACTCTTTGGAAAAGTCACAACTTATCGAAAAATCACAACCCTTTGAAAAAGCCACAATTTATCAGAAAAGTCACAACTCATCAAAAAAGTCACAACCTAAGTTAGGAATAATATAGTAATTTAACATTCAAGTTAGGAGTTCATGCTTTTAAGGTAATATATAGATAGATATAGATATAGATATGTGAGATATGATGATGATTTATGCATGAGGTGTTTTTGTTTATTTCTGCTTGAAAAGAAAGGGAATTGATGTAATTGCGATAGTTTATATAAGTTGCTTTCTGTTAACATTTGTCTCTTCTCTTACATTTTTCTTTTGTTTTTTTACATTATACTTGCACTTTGTTAAGTGATTTTCTTTATTTTGGTGTCCATTTTAATCAACTAAAGTATGGAGAGCAGATGCATTAACTATGGAGTGAAAAAGAGCTTGAAACTGTTGGGGAACTAATTAAAATTTCACAATAATCATACAACTTATTAATTAACAAAATAGTAGTCCTGAAAATTAGATGAAAATTACTATGATAATATTTAAACATTAGTGCAGAAAATTAATACTTGAGTCGTGCTGGGCACTGTCCTAAGAAACTATTTCAACGATGTCAAATGTTTCCCCAAAATTAAACCTTCCCTATCTTAAATAGAAGGTACAAGAATCAGCAAATTAATAAACATTAGTAAATTATTAGTGGGGAAATAGAAGAACAAAACCAAACTTATTAATTAATTAAAGAAGTAAAAGAAAGAAGCAAAACGTGAGGGAGAGCCAGAGCAAGAAGAAAGTTTTATGTTTTCTGCTATATTTCAACGATAGGGAAATGCCTATTTAAAGGCTTCTTGACAAGTGTCAAGCAAAGGTAATGCTACTGCAAAGTGTTTGAAGTTGCCATTTCTCCAAGAAATGGAACTTCTTAAGCACACCATTAATTGGCTTCTTAAAAACACATCCAAATAAATCTTTTTTAATAACTCTTTTGAAATAAAAATTTACTTACAATCCCCCACATATTTCAAAAGAATTTATACGAAAAAATATAACTTGTTAGATTTTCTGGATAAAATGTAATAGATTTGGTGTCTTTCGAACTATGAACCAAACTTAGATCGATAAAATCTAATTTACAAATTACCGGTGAAATATAATATTTCTATGAACCAATAACTGCTGAAAACTTTGCCAATGTACTAAGAGTCTGACTGTTGGAGCTACTACTAACCGACATAAACCACATGAGCTAAACGTGAAGTCTGATGTATAGCCCCATCGAGAGGACCCAATATACCTTGCCAAGGATATAAAGGCATGACTGTGGCTTGATCACTAAAAGTGATGCCCAACTGAGGGGACTTATAAACCTATGTGGGCACGTAGTTCTAAGACTTTGAGGGTATGTTGAACCCCCGTCCAACTCGGTGCTAAGCCTATTCCCAACTGAATATTTCTGAAGCTAATTGCACTAAATACATAATAGCTCAAAACTGACATGCTAATTGAGAATGCAACATTTATATACTAAGAATATAACATTTGAAATCTGAAGCATGAATTTCTGTCTGGTTGACCTAGCAAGTATAATTCATGAACTAGAATAAATTTACAGAAGCTAGGGTTCTGAGTGCTCTGCATGAAATTATACTAAAATATCAAGAAACAAGTCATTTAGATCAAAGGAACCGTAATCACAATAAATATTGAAAATCTAAAAACCCTAGGTCTGGACAATTTATGAGAATCTAAAGAACTACCTAAGTTCTAGGGACCTAATGGGTGAAAGGAACCCACTAGTGAAATCCCACATACATGGTGACAAAATCTATGGAGATATCCTTTGGATTTTGGGGCTAAACTTGAAGAACACCTCTGCTTGTTCTTAGAAGAACTGGTGTCTCTTACCCTTCTTTTTGTTCTAATTTCTATGATTGTTTTGAGAATAAGGGTTTTGGGTAGGTTCTTGCTAGATTATTAGGCTTATACGGAGTAAAATGAGGTAGTTTAGGCATCAAACGACGTGGTTTAAGTGCCCAAAACATAGAGGAAAGAACAAAGTGAGCTTGACTTAAAAGCTTATGAAGGCCCTTCACGAGGTCAGTGACGGACCATCATTTGAACCATTGCCTGTCAACTGGGTCGTTGTTTGTGGCCCTGTCCAATAGGCCCCTACTAAAACGAGTGCAAATTTTTACTCCGAGCTTGGATTTTAGCAAACTCGATGAAAGAGGACTAAATTATCTTTAATTGGATAGTTCATGGACCACCTAATTCATTTTGTGCTAAACGATATGACCGTATGAAGTTGAACCAAAACTTGAAGGCTGACATATTCCCTCCACGGTCCACTTGATGGACAATGTGAGTTTCCACGGGCCGTATAGGCCACTGTAGTTCTTCACAGTAGTTGTGATGGTACTGGGTCAATTTCACGGGCCACTTGACGGACAGTGTGGGATTCCACGGCCCGTGGATGGCTCTGTGGTCCTCCTTGCCCGGCTGGATATGAACTACGACGAGGGTGACATGTTGTGGTCCTGTGCACAGCGACCCTTCCATGGTTCACCATTTTTCTCCTGTTCAGTCTTAGATAAATCCAGAGGTGTTACAATATCCTCCTCTTGTGATCATTTATCCTCCAATGAAGATTAAGAAGGCTGAGTTTGGGGGATAGAGCTGAAATCCCTACCAACTGATTTCTAGAAACTGATATCTAACTGAATTGAGTTCCATGAACATGCAAATATGCTGAAATGCAACAATAACTGAGAGAACAAAATACTAAAACTGAATTACACAAGAGTAAACTGAGAGACTGGAGAGGAACTTGTACCTCAAGCTGAAACTAAATCAGCAAGAAAGAGGCGAGGATGTTTGGCTCTCATGGCTGCCTCTGCTTCCCAAGTAGTTCCCTTTACGAATTGAAGAGGCGAGGATATTTGGCTCTCATGGCTGCCTCTGTTTCCCAAGTAGTTCCCTTTACGAACTGACTCCTCCTTAAAACTTATACTGAAGCGACTTTCTTATTTCTCAACCTACGATCCTGACGGTCAAGAATCTCAACAAGAATTTCCTCATAGGTGAGGCTATCTTTCACAGCCACACTCTCTAAACATACTATCGATGTCAGATCACTCACAGACTTCTTTAATAAGGAAATGTGAAAGACTTGATGAACCACTGCTAGTTATATTCGTAGCTCTAACTCATAAGCCACATACCCTTTTCAGGATTTTGTAAGGACCTACATACCTGGGACTGACCTTCCCCTTTGTGTCAAATCTCATCACCCCTTTCATGGGTGACACTTTTAGGAAACCTCAATCATCAATTTCACACTCTAAGTCCCTTCTCCTAACATCTGCATAGGAATTTTGACGACCCCGAGCTGAAATTTCTCCATAGTCTCATGAACTAAATCTAGGGCAATCAAGGCTGCTTCACCTACTTCAAACCATCCAATCGGAGACATGCATCTACGCCCATATAGTGCCTCGTACAGGACCATCTAAATACTGGAATGAAAGTTATTATTATAAGTGAATTCTATGAGAGGTAGGTGATCATCCCAATTACCCTTGAAATCAATCACACAAGCTCTCAACATGACCTCTAAGGTCTGAATGGTACGTTCTGCTTGACCATCCATCTACAGATGAAATGTTGTACTGAGATTTACCTAAGTAGAAAGACCTTTCTGAAACGATTTCCAGAAATAAGATGTAAACTAAGGAACTCTATCTGAGATAATAGACAAGGAAACCCTATGCAACCTGAATATCTCATTGATATAGAGTTTTGCGTAGTCCTCCGCTGAATCTATAGTCTTGAGTGCCAAGAAGTGAGCTGACTTAGTGACTTTGTCCACTATCATCCAAATTGTGTCATGCTGTCTGCGAGTACGAGGTAAACTTGTAATGAATCTCTTAAGTCATATCTCCTGGTTTTTGATGTTCAACCTTGACCTGTTGTCAGTTAAGACACTTAGCCACAAAGTCGGCTATTGTAACACCTCATACCTCAAAATGAAGAAAATCATAGTTTTCAGAAAAGCTGGTGCCAAACCGATGGAACCACCCATGAACCGTAGGTAGAACCACATACCATATGTTGATGGTCTCTGATCCCACCCACGGTCGACCAGTACGGTCCGTGGTTGGACCTACGGACCGCAGGTGAGGGTCAGCAGCCAATTGGAGGGAACTGGCTATTGGGTCAACTTCAAACGGTCATATCTTTTAGCACAAAATGAACTAGGTGGCCCATGACCTACCAAATTAAAGATAATTGAATCCTCTTTCTAATGCCACCAAGTTTGCTAAAATCCCAGCTCTGAGTAAAGGTTATGCTCATTTTAGTGAAGATTTGTCGGGGAAACCACGAACCACGACAACAGTCAACGGTTGGCAGTCCAAACGATGGTTCGTAGGTCCCTCCATGGATGGCCTTCATCAGATTTTAAGTTAGGGTCATTTAGGTCTTTTTCCTATGCATTGGCTCCCTTAAACTACGTCATTTAATGCCTAAACTACATCATTTTACTCAGTGTAAGCCTAATAAATTTTTCAGACTTACCCAAAACCCTCATTCTCCAAAAATCATCCAAACTTGGAGCAAAAAGAAGAGAAAAAGTTGACCAAACCTCCCAAGAACAAGCAATAGTGTTCTTCAAGGTTTCGCCCCAAAATCCAAAGGATTTCTCTATAGATTTCGTCACTATGTATGTGGGATTTCACTAGTGGGGTCCTTTCATCCACTAGGTCCCTAGAATCTAGTCAGTTACTTGATTCTCCATATATTGTTTAGACCTAGGGTTTCTATAACCTTGAATATTTACTGTGATTTAGTTGTTGTAACATCCTAAATCGAAATAGCTTGTTTCTTGGAAAGTTTGCTTAATTCCTTTTATGAAACTCAGAACTCTAGTTTGTATAAATTCTCTTAGTATGTTTGAGCTATTCAATATTTCAGTCACATTTCAATCATATACATATTCAGTTGGGAGTAGACTTAGGACCGAGTTGGACTAGGGTTCAGCGTATCCTCATAGTCCTAGAATTATGTGCCCCCATAGGAGTATAAGTCCCCTCTATTGGGAGTTAGATTTAGTGATCACGTCAGTCATTCCTTTATACCCCTGGCAAGGTATATTGGGTCCTCTCGATGGGGTGTATACATCGGACTCCACGTTTAGCTCACGTGGTTTTATAACAGTTAATAGTAGTTCCCACAGTCAGACTCATAGTGCATTTGACCAGTTTTTCAGTATATACTTCAGTATTCAGTTTACCATGTCATGTTTATGATTAGCACTTGGTCATTGCATTCAGTTTAGCTTTTCAGTTATGTTTCAGTATTTACGTTCCTTTTTAGTTTATGTCAATGCTCAGTTATGCTTTGTTCAGCTTACATATATTTGGTCTGCTTAGTATCTATCTTGCATGCTTAGTACATTCGAAGTACTGACGCATACTCTGTGCTACATTCTTTCATGATGTAGGTACATGTACTCAACATCCAGATCGCGCTTAGATTGGTTCTCGGTCTGAAATCAGCAGCTTCAATGGTGAGTCCTAATACTTCGAGGACAATAGACATGCTTTTTATTTTAGTCTTTATATTTAGTTTTTAGTTTTGTTTAGGTTAGATAAGGGAATGTCCCAGCAACTCGACATCAGTTAGAGGCATTTCAGACATAGTAGTAGAATCAAATTGAATTGTTAAGTTTAATCTTTTAGTTGTTATTAAACTCTTAGTATGTTTTATACATTCAGACTATTTGGCTAGTCCCCACTTTCAATTATCCATGTTTTAGATTCCGCATAGTAGATGTCTTATTTAGTGATTCTCAGTATGCTTGATATATGCCAGACACAGGGTTAGCTTGGGGTCACTCGTGATCTGTATCCCGTGTTATGTCAAAGAGGGTAGCATCGCCGCATGACACCTATGTCCCTCTTCATGTCGTTCCACCTAAACACTTTCCATAGATCACAGTAGATCTTAGTGGTACCTAGATGTATGGAAAATCTAGTATTATGGGCTTCTATAAGGATCTTCTTCCCAAACTCACGCACGTTAGGAACACATATGCAACCTTGATAACAGAGTACACCATCTCCCCCTTGGGATAAAACTTCTACTCTCTGCTGATGAACTGCACCTTTCAACTAAAGTAATATATGATCACTATCCTATTTTTCCTTAACTTCTGCTACCAATGAAGATTCTGACCTATTCTAAACTACCACACCACCATTTGACGTGTCTGTAAGGTAAACTCCTAAGCGATCAAGCTGATGCACATCTTTGACTAATTCTTTCCTTTTTTCCTCAACATGTGTTACACTACCATGGATAGTTTGTTGAGGGCCTCAGCCACAACATTGGATTTACCGTATGGTAGAGCACATTCATGTGATAGCCTTTTAGGAATTCAAATCATCTCTTCTGACGAAGATTCAACTCTCTCTGGGTGAACACATGCTAGATGATCTTATGATCTGTGAACACATCAACATGAACACCATACAAGTAGTGTCTCCAAATCATTTGGGCAAATACTACGTTTGCAAGTTCGAGGTCATGAGTCGGGTAATTCTTCTCGTGGACCTTAAGTTGTCTAGAGCAATAAGCTATGACCTTACCTCGCAACATCAACACAAAACCTAGGCCGACCCTAGATGCATCACAATAAATCACATAACCGTCTGAACTATTTGGTAGAGTCAAGATAAGAGCTTAGTCAACCTAATCTTCAGTTCTGAGAAGCTTTTATCACACTCATCTGACCATTGAAACTTGAAATTTTTCTGAGTCTACTTGGTCAATGGGGAAGCTATGTATGAAAATCCTTCTACAAACTTTCTATAATACCCGGTCAAACCCAAGAAACATCTTATATTAGTTGGAGAGGTAGGTCTTGTCCAGTGTTGAACGACCTCAATTTTCTAAGAATCCACTTGGATATCTTCGTTGGATACCACATGACCAAGAAAAGCGACTAACTGTAACTAGAATTCTAATTTCCTGAATCTAGCAAATAATTGGTGATCTTTGAGGGGTTTGCAACACAACTCCCAGTTGCGTCGTATGCTCTTCCTTACTCCGATAATAAATGAGGATATCATCAATAAAAATAATGATGAAGAACTCCAAATACTATTTGAACACCTTGTTCATTAAGTCCATGAAAGTCGCATGATCATTTGTTAGTCCAAAAGATATAACTACAAATTCATAATGACCATACCGAGTCCTGAAGGTTGTCTTCAGGATGTCTCTATCTCTGACTCTAAGATGATTATAGCCGGAAAGTTGGTCGATTAAGTCATCAACCCCAGGGATGAGATACTTATTCTTGATTGTGACTTTGTTTAGTTGATGATAGTCAATGCACATTCTGAGAGAACCATATTTCTTTTTCAGAAACAACACTGGAGCACCCCATGGAGAGATATTGGGTCTGATAAATCCATTATCTAGAAAGTCTTGCAACTGTTCTTTCAATTCTTTAATCTCAGCTGAAGCCATTTTATAAAGAGGAATCAAAATAGGCTGGTTATCTGGAAGGATATCTATTCCGAAGTTGATTTCCCTTTCGGGAGGATCTTATGGGAAAACTTTTGGAAACTTATTTACTACTTGGACAGACTCAAGAGTTGGGGTGTCAGATTTTGAATCCTTAACCTGAACAAGATGATAGATATACCCTTTTGAAATCATTTTCCTAATCTTAATGTAAGAGATATATTGACCCATAGGCACTGAGTTACTACCCTTTAATTCTAACACTGGCTCGTTTAGAAACTGAAGCTGGACGATCCTAGTTCTACAATCGACTGAGACATAAAATGAATGTAACCAATCCATTCTAGAATGATATCAAAATATACCGTTTCTAACCCTACCAGGTCTGCTGAACTGACTTTCTAGGAAACTATGACAGGGTAATTTCTATATACCCGTTTAGCTATAACTGGGTCACCAACTTGAGTAGAGACTAAGAAGGGTCCTGAGAGAGTTTCTGGACTAACACCGAAATTTACTACTATATAAAGAGTTACAAAAGAAAGTGTAGCCCATGGATCTAAAAGTGCATAAATATCTAAATGGAAGACTCCCGACGTACCAGTGACCACATCGGGAGAATCTTTTTGGTCCTGGCGTGGATGGAGAGCATACAACCTGTTCTGGCACTGACCACCACCTGTACTAGATAAGGCACCCTGCTGAATGGGGTGATCTGCTAGAGTTGCTGAAGTTTTAGACTAAACCCTATTATCTCCTTGTCCTTGCCTGGCAGAAAGGAAATCCTTCAACCGATGACCAGACTGGCCATACCTAAACAACCCTTTCTTCGTGCAAGACACTCACATGAATGGTTCTTACCATACTTTGGGCAAGGTAGAAAAGTCTGATAACCTGAAGTACTCCCCTGTGACTTAGAGCCTGCTTCCCTACCTTTTTGATCCTATCAAAACCTGGGAGACGGAGTGCTAGCTGATGAAGGTGCTGGTGCTATAGAGCTCTTCTGAAACTGTGAGTGATATCCACTACCCGACCTTTGCTGAGAGTATTCATAATTTCCCATTCTAGCCTTCTTGTTATCCTTAGCCCTTTCCCTAAGCTTATCTCCTTCAACCTACTGAGCATGAGTAATTAGTATGGAGAAATCCATCTCTCCTAATAACATGGCATTCATGCACTCTGTATTGACCAGATCAGATACTCCAAACAAGAACTTGCTCATTTGTGCTCTCGAATCAGCAACCATATGTAGAGCATACCTGGAGAGTTAAGTGAACTTCAACCCATATTCCTGGAATGAAATTGAACCCTGCTTCAAGTTCATAAACTCTTGGGCCTTATCCTCCCTTATCTCTCTCTGGAAGAACTTGTCTAGAAAAGCTCCGATAAAACAATCCCAAGTCACAGGAGCTGCATCCGCACCCCAGTTTTCTTTCCACTACGTGAACCAAATATGAGCCATATCCTTAAGTTGGTAGGATTTCAAATCGACACTTTCCTTGCATTACATCAAGAATCTTCTTAACCACATAAATGAAGTTTTATGGGTCCTCATTAACCTTTGACCCTAGAAATTCTGGTAGATTCAAATGAACAAAGTATAGAACCCTGACTGCAACTGATCCACCCGTGGGGTTTGTAGGGACTAGGGCCATCTAACTGACCTGGTTGGCTACTATTTGTGCCAATAGTTGGATCGCATTACAAAACTCTGCATTTGTAACCTCATTATTCAGGACTGGAGGGAATGCATTAGCATTGCAGGTATTAGCATTATGTGTATTAGCTCTACAAGGAGGCATGATCTGAAATGTACATCGATAGATTAGAAGGGAGAAGTTGAATCACTCTTCACACACTCTAAGCATAGCAAATGAAGTGAAGTTTTACTTAAAACACTTTGTAGCCTCCCCTCATAGATGTGGCGCACTTCACACCCATGAACAAGCCTCTACTTAACATGACTTTCAGACACCCTAGGATTGTTGAACCTAATGCTCTGATACCAAGTTTGTCACACCCTGAGGCTACACCCTAGACATATCACGAGACCTAGGATCATGAAGGACCCCAAGCTAATCCTGAGTCTTGCATATATCAAGCATACTAAAAATAACTAAGTAAAATATGTACTATGCGGAAGCTAAATCAATTGATATATAAAGAGGGAACAAAGCCCAAATGGGTCTGAAAGTAAATATAAATAACAAGATTTTAGTGATGAATGTCACAATCACTTAAAAACTCGAGCTGAATCTACTACATTGTCTGAAAAGCCTCTAACTAAGTCGAGTTGCTGGGACATCCCCGCATCTAACTCTAACAAAACTAAAAACTGGAAATAAAGACTAAAATAGAAAGCCTGTCTATTGTACTAGAAGTTTGAGGACTCACGACATAGAGTCTAATCGAGAATCGATCTAAACGTGATCTGGATGCTAAGTGCCTGAACCTACATCATGAAACGATGTAGCACAAAGTATGCATCAGTAATTGGAATGTACTGAGCATGCATGATATAGATATGTAAAGCTAAACAAAGTATATAAACTAAATAATGCATGACTAAGCAATGATATAAACTGAACAAGGATATAGATATGTGCTGAAGTATAACTGAAAGGTACATTAGATGCAAAAACCAAGTACTAATCATGAAGATAACATGATGAACTATATACTGAAGTTACTCTTGAAAACTTGGTCAATGCACTAAAACTCGGACTGTGAAGGCCACTACTAATTGACATAAACCACGTGAGCTAAACACGGAGTTCGATGTATATGTCCCATCAAGAGGACCCAATATATCTTGCCAGGGGTATAAAGGCATGACTATGGCGTGATCACTAAAAGTTATGCCCAACTGAGGGGACTTATTAACCTACGTGGGAACGTAGTTCTGAACTTTGAGGGTTCACTGAACCCTAGTCGAACTCTGTGCTACGTCTACTCCTAACTGAATACTCCTGAAGCTAAAATGCACTAAATACTAAATCTGACATGCTAACTAAGAATGAAACATTATATACTGAGAATATAACATTAGTATTCTGAAGAATGAATTTTTCTCTGGTTGGCCTAGCAAGTATAATTCAAGAACTAGGATAAATTTACACAAGATAGGATTTTGAGTGCTATGCATGAAATTATACTAAAATTATCAAGAAACAAGTTATTTAGAACAACGGAATCGTAATCACAATAAATCTTGAAAATCTAGAAACCCTAGGTCTTAACAATTTATGAGAATCTGAAGAACTAATTGAATTCTAGGGACCTAATGGGTGAAAGAAACCCACTAGTGAAATCCCATATACCTGGTGATGAAATCTACGGAGAAATCCTTTGGATTTTGGGAGTGAACTTGAAGAACACCTCTATTTGTTCTTGGAAGAACTGGCACCTCTCACCCTTCTTTTTGTTCTAATTTTGATGATTGTTTTGAGAATAAGGGTGTAACACCCCAGAAAATTTTTTGAACTAAGACTCGAACCGTTCTTCGTAGTGAGTGAAATTTTACCAAGGAATTAAGAATTTCTTAAGTGTTAAGGTCACTAGATGTAGCACGTTGATTTCCAATAAGAATTAAGTTTGAAGTAGGGAAATCTCAAATTTTGTAAGTTATGCTTATGTTATGAGTTTTGGGTCAACTTCAAACAACCATAACTATCTGTACATGATGAGTTAGGTAGGCTACAAGATAGATAATGAAATTTATTAGAATTATCTTTGCAACACCACCGAGTTTGCTATGTTTCGAATTTGGATGAGTGAGATATGCTCTTTTGAAGTTAAGTTGTCCAATTAAGGAAAGTTACCCGAAAATAGTGAGGGGTATTTTTGTCTTTTGCTTACCAAATCAGATTTAATTCATTTTTAGTAAGGTTATAAGGGTCTAATACTATTAGGTTCAGTTTTTAAATCCTCATATACGCCTAGGGTTTTAGTTGAGAGCTCAAGAAGAGAAAAGAGGAGAAAAAAGGGAAGGATCAAGGCGTTCGTCGAGGTTCTTGAGTTTTGTTGCGGATTTTAGCTATGGGTATGATCCCTAAGAGGTATGTAAGCTTCCATAGTATTGGGTTCGTTCACCCACATGTCAATCATGAGTTTATTTTGCGAATCCATCCATAAATATTGAACAATTTAATTTCTTGTGGAGTTCTTCATAAGTGTTCTTGAAGTTTCCTTATCGATTAAGTTTTGATGTAAGATTGTAGTTGGATCAACTTCAAACGACCATATCTCTTAGAACATAAAGAGTTACGTGAGCCATAATCTATTAAATTAAAGGTATTTGAATCTGCTTTCTAATGCCACCAATTTTACGTCAATTCAATTTCTAAGTAAAAAGTTATGACTATTTTAGTAACCTATACAGTACTGTTACGAATTTAGCCAACAGGAAAACAGTAAAAAGGAGTTTTTTTGTTTTTTTAACCTCCAAGAAAACCCTAAACGAATTTCTTGACTAATAAAATGATCAAAACAATCAGATTTTTATCTTTTGATCTATCATTCTCTTCTCTCACAAACCTTAGGGCAAAACCTAAGAAAAAATCAAAGTAGAAGACTCCATTCAAGATTCTTCTTTAAGGTAAGTCTTTATCCAAGAAATCCATTATTTTCAACTCATAATCCTCCATAAAATTATGAATCACTAATGAAAATCATAATTCTTGGCAATAGAAATTTCAATAAACTAATTCAAGAATCTCAAGAAAGGTTTTCTTGATCGTTTATCTTCAAGCTAGGGTTTCAAGACTTTTAACCAAGTTCTTCTTCAATATTATTTAAGATTCTTCAAGAACCTTATTCTTCTAGGTATGTAAGGCAATCATAGTGTTGGACTAGTTCGTCCTCACGCCCTACATCTACTTTCAGATTAGTAAAAGAGTAATCTAAGATACTTTCCCTAGATTTGAGTATTCTTGAAATAAGTTGATTTTGAAGTTCTTGAGTTTCAAGTATTGAGTTCTATCTATGGTTATTGAAAACCTTGAATTGAGTCGTTCATGTCTATAATTCAGCAGAACCCTATTTTGAGTTATAAATCTTGAGAAGTTTTTGAAAGCCAACACTTGAGTTTTAAACAGAGTTTTGAGGAAGTAAGTAAGAGAATGAGAAGAGTCGTATACATGAGTTCCATATTGTTATTTAGACCCTTGAGTCGAGTCGTTCATGCCCATTAATTTCACATGACCTCCATCAATTGAGTATCTTTGAGAGGAGTAGTATCTTCAAATTCTAAGTATTGAGTATTGAGTTTCTAATCCTTTTGAGATTATATTCCTACTTATGGGACTAATACATGTTACCCATGACCTTGAGTTGATTTATTCATGCCTATAATTTCGCTTGAACCCTATGAGTGAGCAGTCTAGAGATGAGTAGTATCATTGAGTCTTGAGTTCTGAGTACCAAGGTTCTTTATTTCTATTAACATCCCTGAGTTGAGTCGTTCATGTTCATAATTCCACCTAAACCCTATGATTTGAGTTATAAATTTTAAAAAAGCTTTTTAAAGCCAACACTTGATTTCTTTAACTGAGTTTTGAGAAAGTAAAGATGAGTTTTGAGAAAAAAGTTTCTAAAACATGATTAGTCTGACAATCAAGTATGCCATCAATGTATGAGCAGTATGGTATCTAGATATACCATCAATGTTTATGCAGTAAGACTTCTTGAGTCATCAATGATCATATTATAATGTGATTTTGAAATGTTTTTGAGAAAGGGTAGAGTTGAGTTCATCATCTTTAAAATGATATATGATAACTACGTATTCCTAAGATTAAATTCCGTCACATTTAAGATGAGAGGAAACTGAGATTTTCGAAAGAGTTTTGAGCAGTTTGAGTACCATCTCTTTTAAAATAAAGATTTTTGAGTAATAATCTGAAACAACAGAAAAAGTTATGTTTTTAAACATATGAACTATTGTATTTTGGGAGTAATATTGAGCACCCTGTAACCCCCGGAAAACATGTAGTTGAAACTAGAGCCTTACGTGAGAGTTATAGAGTTTGATATGAAGGTCAGAGTCGTAGATAAGGCCTCCCGTACTTTCAATGAAGGGTTTAGGGGTCCAATGTGAAGGTATGACTCCCCAAGGACCAACCAAGGGTCCTTGAGGAGGACCCTAAGTCAACCCCCCAAGCTGTCCAAAAATAGCCTTCCCACGAAGGGAATCTACAGATAATAGATGGATCCCCTCCCCGTGGGAAGGGGTCGTGAGTCAAGGCCCTTGATGCCATGATTTGTTGAGCTGTAGACCCCAACCCACGAAGGATCAGTATGGTCCGTGGGTCTATCCACGCCCCGTAGGTGGGGATCGTGGATGGAGTCTTGCAAATCTGTCCAATTCGGCCAAAAGGTAAGGTTAGTAAGGTAATTTCCTTTTTAGTTTGCTTAATGTAGGGTCATTTTATATTGATTATTTAGACCAAAATAAGACTTTTTAATCCTTTAAATAATCCTTTACACTTCATAAATCAAAAACCCAATATCATAACTAACTTTTCCCTTCAAGAAATTCTCTCTAGAAGTAAAGAAAAAGAAGAAGAAGAAGAAGAGGAGCAATCTAGGTCGAAATTCCTCCATTTTAGCAAGATTTTTCTAGGATTTGAATCAAGGTATGTTAGCTTATTCATCTATGGGTTCTTCCACCCATAGAGCCCACTAGATTTCCCCCAATTGTGAAGAAAAACCCCAATTCTAGCTAGGGTTTCTTCTTACATTGTAGGTAGTGTTGAAGTATGATTCCAATCAAGTGGATAATACTTAATTATGATTGATTTAATATTGAATTATGAATTTATGTTTAACCCTAGTCTATTTGATGAATTTGATATTATGTGGGTTTATGCCATGAAAGGTGAAATTGAAGAATTAGAGTTGATCTTCTACAATTAATGAGGTCTATATTAATTGTTCATGAATGAAAGATTGTAAACATGAATTGAATTAGTTTGTAGTATACATTATGGATCATGACTTCTAAAGCTTGAAGTTGAACCTTTATGAAGAATTATGACTAGAATCACCTAGTAATGAAGAATGTGATTAAAATGTCTTGAAATCTAGGTATGAATGATGATTGTAGTAGTAAATCTTTGAGAGTAGGGCTTGTAGTCATGAATGTTGATCACTAGGGCTTTGAGAGTAAAGCCAATGTGATGAACTAGGTATGTTAAGGCTTTGAGAGTAAAGTGTAAATGAGAATAGAATCTTAATGGATAGAGTAATGGTGGAAGATCTTTAACTACCTAATCTACCTAATGAATCCTTGAATATATGAAGTGATATAATCACTTAAGTCATGATGATATCAATGTCTAATGTAGAATTATAGATATGGTATTATTCATTATTATGACGTGACATGAAAGGTTCTGTCACATAGAATGATTCTAGGTTGAAAGTCTATTCTCACCGAAAATGAATCTAAGTCCTAGGACTATGAAATGTGATGAGGCTTGTGGTGATTCCCCTAAAAGACCTTTACATGATAGGGATGTGAGGTGATTTCCCTTATTCCTAATTAGTTAAACATGGGAGTGTGAGGTGATTACCCTTTATATATATGTGACTCCCAAGGAAAGCGGTGATTACCCATTAGCCTTTAGGTTGATCATGGAGGCGATTACCTATGATTCTTCTGTGATGATGTGGAGGCGAATACCTACATTACACATTAAAATTGATATGGAGGCGAATACCTATATCACATTAAAATGAACATGGAGGCGAATACCTCCGATTCATTAACATGTATCACTTGTGGAGACTCCCCATGTCCTTATAATTCAGTAGTATGTGTGACTAGAGGTGATTACCCTTATTTTTATAATTCCATGATGTATATGGCTTGAGGTGATTCCCCTTGTCCTTCATGATGAACTAAAAATGTATGCCTTGAGGTGATTCCCCTTGCATTTGTGAACATGAGCATGACTAGTTTGGATTGTAGCTTTATAGGCCCCTCCAATTCATACATGAATAGTGGTGATTCCCCTTGTCTTTATGATGCTAAGAGATGATAAACATGAATGATGAACCTAAAGTGTCTAGCTTAGCATGGGTAGGATTATGGGGTCTTGTTCATGCATGGCACAAGCTTGCCTTAAGGTAACTTATGAAGTGTTTCTCTTATATGATGTATGCTTAGATAGGATTGTGCTATATTTGCCTTCCTTAACTTGAGATGATTGACTAAAGGTGATAGTTCCCTTGTCTATATGAAGTAAACAAATAATGAGACCAAAGGAGGGTGAGTATGACTATGATGACTTCCAGGTTATGCTTAGTGTGAATGGTATTATGAGATGCCTTTCATGCATTGCACTACTGTGCTTTGAGGTTACTTAGAAGTATAGTGCCCTTACGGTAGAAAGCCTAAGACTTGAATAGGTATAGAGACTATGTTTAAGATGACCAAAAAGGGATACTTAACTTGGATGGTATTAAGGGATGTCATTCATGCATTGCACAAGTAAGCTTTTAGGTTACTTGAGAGTAGTCCTATTATGGTATAAATGACTAAGAATTGAATAATGCTTATCTGATGCTTATACTGGAGACTTTACTTATAATTATGATGGTGTCTCTTATGCTCATAGTTTATGTTTCATGAATAATTTGATTAGGCTTATGACTTCTGTCTCTTGTTGACTAACCCTTATATTATGCTCTTATGATGTTGTGCTAGCTTACATATTTAGTACATTTTGTACTAACGCATACTTTGCCTACATTCTAATCAAATGTAGGGTTCGGAGATTCGAGTTCCACTCTTGAGGATAGGTTTCTAAGGAGCAAGGAGTTGAAGATTTGGGTGAGTCCTCATATCTTCGAGGACAAAGCCACTATTTCCTTTATGTGTTTTATTTTCATGTCATGAGGCTATTGTATGGGCTGTGTCCCTAAGATTTTAATTCAAGTTGAGTTTAGATGGTTTGAGACAAAGTGTAGAAAGACTTCCGCTTGCTTTTTATAAAAGATTTCGATTGTATGGATAAAGTTTTTAAATTTTCCATACTTTTCTGTTATCTTATGTTCATGATATGCTAAGGGCTTGTATGAGACCCCTCCAGGGTCAAGTACGCCGTGTTACTTCTAGGGTATACTCCTGGATCGTGACACATCGATATGGGGGAAAGTTCAGATAACTCATAGCCCCCATAAACCATGTAGCCAACATGGGTAGAAAGGGTCATACTTTTAGATGATTCGTTAATGCTTTTAGCATAGACTAGTGGATCTACTTAGTTGAGAGGTTCTATACCCCGGTAAGGTATAGGATAGTTTTGGCAGCGTGGGCAAGACGTTGTATCATCACATAGCTCATAATGGTTGTCGGTTAGAGAAACTCCCATAGAGATATTTTGTATTCTTATATACACAGAGTTTATTTTGTATTTTCATATACAAATAGAGTTTATATTGTATCCTTACATACAAACTGAGTTATTATTGAATTTTTCAATACATTGAGTTGATTTATACTATTTTAAAAGCTTTCCATGTATTGCATCTATATTGTATCTTTATATTGCGTTGAGTATCCATAGTTGAGTATCCAGAGTTGAGTATACAGAGTTGAGTACCCAGAGTCGAGTATCTTATTATTGAGTTGAGCCTTATTTCACTGAGTTGAATATCTTATCTTTGAGTTGAGTATCTTATTCTTGAGTTGAGTTAAGTTGAGTGCGTTGTGAAGAGGTAAGTATGTTTCCTTTTTATAAAGTTCAAGCTTATGTTATGATTTAGAATTCCCCTTACATGCTCGTACATTTTACGTACTGAGCCATTTGTCCTACATCATTTCATGATACAGATACATGTATTCAGGGTTATCAACAGGCGCTTCGTTGATACCACATGCAGTTTGAGTTAGCTATGGTGAGCCTCCTTTCTTCCGGAGGGTTCCACTTGTACTTTCAGTTATATAAGTTTTTAAGATGTCGCGGGTCTTGTCTCGATTTTTATCTTTGTCCGTTAAAGGCTTCTTACATAGACAATAGAGTTTGAGAAGTTTGTTTCATTTATTTTACTAAATGTATTAAAGACTTAAGTTGCCTATTGTTGGTTAATTGAATATTCTATTTATATTCAGAGTACATCATTTGAGTTAAAGCTTTGTATTTGAGTTTCATGAATTATATTGAGTTTTTAAGATTTTGCATGCTTAAGTTAGTCTTTTGCTTGTAGTTAGCCAGGATGAGGGTTCACTTGGGGACCAACAATGATTCTTGAGTGTCGACCACGTCCAGAGTGTAGGCTCGGGTCATGACAAATGGTTTTGGGTAGGTTCTAACTAGTTTATTAGGCTTAGACTAAGTAAAACGATGCAATTTAGACATTAAACAACGTGGTTTAAGTGCCTAAAGCATAGGGGGAAAGACCAAAATGATGTTGACTTAAAAATTGACGAAGGCCCTTCACGAAGCCATTGAATGACCGTCTTTTGAACCATTGCCCATCAATTGGGTCGTGGTTTGTGGCCCTACCCAATAGGGCTCTACTAAAATGAGCGTAACCTTTTACTCAAAGATTGGATGTTAGCAAACTCGGTGGCGTTGGAAAGATGACTCAATTATATTTAATTTGATAGTTCATGGGCCACCTAATATATTTTGTGCTAAAAGATATGACCGTTTGAAGTTTAACCAAAACCTGAAGCCTGACATGTTCCCTCCACGGTCCACTTGACGGACCATGTAGGGTTCCACGGGCCGTATAGGCCACCGTGGTTCTTCATAGTGGCTGGGGTGGTACTGGATCGATTTCACTGGCCACTTGACGGACCGTATGGGATTCGACAGCCTGTGGAGGGCTCTGTGGTCCTCCCTATCCGGCTGGTTGTGAACCACGACAAGGGTGATGGGTTATGGTCCTGTTCACGGCCCGTGAACCCCTCTGCGGTTCACCCTTTTTTTCATGTTCAGTATTGGTTAAATCCTGAGGTGTTACAGGTGGGATGCATGGTGGGTTGAAGTAGTTTTTTTTCAAATTAATGTGGGGCGGATTGCGGGTATATGTGATTTTATGTGGTTCAAACTTAATTTTAACTTTTACATGTCATAAGAGTAATAGATCATTTGTATTAAGATAATTTCTTCAAAGCTACTAAAATATTCAAGATAGTAAATGAAAATGGTTAATTTAAAAATAATACAATTTCTTACATGTTTCCGATTGACCTCTAAATAACAAAAATTTCAAGTCACTATCCTATTAAATTAATACAACTTAATAAAAAATGAATTTGATTTTGTGAATTTTATTTTAGTGTGAAAGATAACTAGAAAAGATAATATTAAATAAATTATGCGGGGAGGGTCTATGCGGGGTGGGTGGGGCTTGAAAATGAAAAAAGTTGTTATGCAGGGTGGGGTGGGGTAGATTAAAAATTATGCGGGTTAAGGTCAACCCACCCAACCCCCACCCCGCACCGCCCCATTGCAATCCATAAATGTTTTGAAATGATATAACTTTTGAAGACAAATAGACAGTACTATAATTTATAATCTTTTACATACACTTCAATAATAGATAAATCAATTTTACTACCAATTAATGATTGTGGTGGAGTGGTAAGTACTATCTCGAGTTCAAATCTCTCTAGATATGAAGTCATCATGTTTATAAAGTGTTTACCCCCAATATAAAGCTTTACCATGTGAATTCAGATTTAGTTGGACCCTAAATCGCCTTTGTCAAAAATTGGTGAAAAACATCAACAAAAAAATCAATTTTGAAAGGAGTGAAAAGCCACAAGTAATTTCTTGGGTGATCATATATATATATATATATATATTCATTTATGGAAAATTAACTTAACTATGTTTTAACATAAAAAAACATTATTTGAATTATAATAACACATAAATCACATCTATCAGAAGATTCAACTTCAAATGAGTATGAGTTTTTTTACTTTATTTTTTTGGACTAATAGATACAAATCTTCCGGACACGAAGCAACATGTTAACAAAATAATTATTTTTGGTACTTTAATTTTTGAACCAAACTCCAAAAGTATGATCTTTATGAAAAAAAGTCAGACAAAAAACAATTAAATAAGAGGGATATATTGTAGGGATAAGGGTCTGAAAAATACCCCAACTTTGGCTGAAATTGCTGTTACGATACCAAACTTTCATGAGGATCTATTACCCTCCTAGACTATTTAATACCATATTTTAAACATATATATGTGCCCACGAGCACATAAATAATATTGCGTAATTATAAATAGTAATGTGTCTACGTGGGCACATATATACCTTTAAAATACACTATTAAATAGTTTAGGGGGTAAAAAATACGGTATTAAATAGTCTATGAGGGTAATAGGTCCTCATGAAAGTTTGGTATCGTAACAGCAAATTCGGCCAAAGTTGGGCTATTTTTCAGACCCTTTTTCCTATATTATATTGTATTTTGTTGAATACAACATTTGGATGGATTGTACTGTTCTCCGTTATTACATTATGTGATACATAAAAAATATTGAATGATTAAGCGACAAGAAAAATAGACTACAAGGTAGAGCTACTATAAAAAGATACTAAAATAATAAAATAAGATTATTAACTTATAAGTAAAGACGAATATGAAGAAATATTAAGATTATGACATGATCATACCAAATTGGTCATTACATTAAATTTGAATTTATGTCGTTATCTAACGATTAATTGAATAGTTATATGATACAATAAAATTAAATTAACAATCAAAATACATATGATATTTAAACTAACAATACAATACATTATACAACAACAACAATCCAAATTAAATAAATATGTCTATTTTTATTATTTATCCAGTCTAATGTCATAAATTTATTATAAATTATATAGTTCCTTTTTTATTATTTTAACCTAAAGTCCATTTATGGCCCAAACTTATGCCGCCCACTAATGATGCACCATTTCAAGCAAATTCAAGGCCAACAAGATGGTGCCATGTGTTTAAATGCCGTGACAACTCATAGTAAAAATAAAAACGAATCAAAAGTTGCCAAGTGTTCTATAAGACGTGTCTTGTCCAATTACAAGCAAAACTTTTACAATATATAGAGAGATACATGCATCAAAACAACATTGTTTCTACAAAAAAAAGAATGAAAGAACGCATTGAAAATTTGAAGTATTCCTTCTTGTTTATAGATTTAATAACATTTTACACAATGAATAATGTTAGTTTTTTAGAGATCTAACAATATATGGTTCCTTTCATAAAAAATATAAGGCGGTGATTGTAATGGGTCCAACAAGACGGGAAGATCTATCCTTTCCATAGATCTAATAGCCAATTCATTTTCAATAGAGGTCCTGATATAGGGTCGCGATATGTCATTTTCTAGAAAAAGAGCACTACATCCGTAGTCTCCTTATTTGTGACTATATATCAAGTACTTTTGTACACTTTTATTTTGTCCCTATTCACAACTTCTATTGGAAAATGGTTGGCTAGATCGATGGAAAGTTTAGATTTTCCCGTTCTTGTTGCTCCCATAACTATCACCACCTTTTTAGGGGATTTCCACTCCAGAGCGTATTCGCGAAGCTGTCACAGGATCTTTCACTCCATAGTAAGACCCAATGTTGCTCATACCCGGGTGCAGATGTCCGATAAAAATGCAGATCTAGAGGTTTTTTTTTTCTTGCAGATCTAGAGGTCAGATCCTCTATGATCCAATTTTTTAACATTCGTGGATATAAATCCTTGTATGGATAAGGGTGCAGGAATTCGGAAAAAAGTAATTCAAGTATCTATAAATAGAGTAATGAAAAAATATGAGATATTATGCAATTAGAAGTTGACAGTTTTGGGGAAGAGAACAATGTTCTCAAAACAAACCACAAAGGTTTAGACCCAAAATTTCACTCTTGTCGTTCATTGGAGCTTCGCTGGAGTTCTCCGGTTGATGGTGGTGAAGTCCGCTTGCTCGTTGCTCTGGAAAAAGGTAAACTCTTCACGTTGTTGGTTTTTCTTTTGTCTACTATGCTTGTAAATAGGTTATTAGCTTCGTTGTAGATTAGATTTAGTCCTAATTATTTCCTTTAGTGATTTCCATTCTACCGTTCCTCTTATAGAGTAACTTATTATTTTGCTAGTATGAGTTATTTATGTTGCTCTTGTTGTTATGAAGAATGAAATGTGTCTTAATTCATGTTTAATATTTGCTCTTTTTCTGCGGTTGTTTCGATCCTAACTTAGTTCTTCTGTCTTTTAATATGATATAATGTTGTTCTAGATGGGTTTATATTCCAAATGATAGTATGTTTATTGTAATGACCCTCTAGGTCATTCTTTTTCTGGATGTTTTTAGTGTTTAGAGCTTTCATGTAGTGATATTTATGCCTTGATGGGATTAACAAATTCGATTATCGGGTCATTCGTTTGGATTTTTAAGTTTACGTATTTTGGAGCCTTTGTACTTGGATGGTTGACTTCAGTCAAAAGTTTATAAAGACAGTCGTAAAATGCAATTATGATGGTTTGAACATCTCCTGAAGGGCCATTTTAGGCTAGGGGCATGGTTTGTTTGGCCCCCAGGACTTCTGGTGTGAGTTTATGTCATTTGGCTTGCGATCCAGGTGCATTGTTGACCCTAAGTTTTACCCCTTGTTTCCTATTTCTATTCTTTATTTCTTGGCTACTTTAGTATCTCATGTTTAGTTACTTGTGTTACGCTTTTCTTATTACTTGGTGCTTATGCTTTTGCTATATTTTGAGCTCAGTCGATCGTTTCCTGATGTGTACTCTTTTTGGTACTCGTACTATACTTCTACCCATTGCAGATTGCAGTTATGCTATCACCGTTGATTTTGAGTCGTGCAGAGAATCTTGGGATGTCGAAGATTAGGGTGAGCTCCTGGCATCTGGAGCTACCAGTTTACATCTGTTTTGGCTAGGATTATTCTTTATATTGTATTTAGAGACAACCTGTACTTGTATTGTAATTGTGAAAGCCTTGTACTCGTATTTAAGATTAGATGATCAAATACTAACTCATGTCGGGTCTTGGGATGGTTTTATTAATTACCTTTCTATGTATTGTTCTATCCTCTTACTTCTTGTTGTTGTCTTTCGCTCTGTAGTCCGTTGCTCATGGCTCTGGACTACGGGTTAGAATTACCTACTGGCGCGGTGTAGTAGGTTCCATCATGACCTAAGATTTTTTTCTTCATTTTCGATTGTAGTTAATTATTTCCATTGTATATTTTAGTTCGATTTATTTCTGTTGCAAGTTTAGATTACAGTTATATTTATTTGATTTGAATTCTATTAGTTGAACTTAAGTGATTCCTCTAGTAAAGTTGTGATATTTGGGTTTCAAAGTATCTTTACTTTGTCAAATTATTTCACTTATCAATTTTGAATGATTATCAATTTTTATTCATCACTTGTTCAATTTCTTAAAAATGAACTCAAAGTTTCTTGAAATAATTGATTCAAGTTTTTCTTATCACATGTTTTAAATAAAAATAAAAAAACATCAAGTTTTAGTCAAATAAATGATTCACCGGATAACCGCATATTGTAAGCATACATTTCAAGGGCTAACAACTTGTTTATATGGAAATAGGAACCACGTAGGAGTATAAGTCCTCTCTGTTGGGCATCAGATTTAGTTATCACGCCAGTCATGCCTTTATACCCCTAGCAAGGTATATTGGATCCTCTCGATGGGGTGTATACATCGGACTCCATGTTTAGCTCACGTGGTTTTATATCGGTTAATAGTAGCTCTCACTGTCAGACTCCTAGTGCATTTGACTGATTTTTTAGTATATACTTCAGTATTTAGTTTACCATGTCATGTTCATGATTAGCACTTGGTCATTGAATTCAGTTTAGCTTTTCAGTTATGTTTCAAAATTTACATTTCTGCTCAGCTTATGTTATTTCTCAGTTATGCTTTGTTCAACTTACATATATTTGTTCAGCTTAGTATATATATCCTGCATGCTAAGTACATTCCAAGTACTGACGCATACCTGCGCTACGTCATTTCATGATGTAGGTTCAGTTACTGAGCATCCAGATCATGCTTAGATCGGTTGTCGGTCCGAAATCAGCAGCTTCAGTGGTGAGTCCTCATACTTAGAGGACAATAGACATTCTTTTCTTTTTAGTCTTTATATTTAGTTTTTAGTTTGGTTAAGGTTAGCTGGGGGCATGATCTACCGTGAGTTTACGGTATTTCTAATACATTTCACTTACAAGTTGTGTGTGTCTAGGGGCTTTTTGTATTGGTTTTTATGTGTTTTTATCATATTTTTCAGGAAAGATGTTCAGGCGTGTAATTAAAGAGACAGCTGAAATAAATGCAGAAAAGGGCATCTACGGAGGTGATCTACGGACCGTAGGTCCATTGACGCTCCGTAGATGGTCGTCGTAGATCAACAACCACGGCATGGAAGGCAAATCAGGGAAATCTGACCAAGTGTGAAACCACGGTGACTATTGACGGTCAGTAGATTGATCTACGGACCTTACTGTTGATCCGTATATTGATATTGCGAGGGTTCCAGTACCTGATTTTTGAAGAGTCCATGTATGGCGCTACGAAGAGGAACCGACGGACCGTAGATCGATCTACGGTCCGTACTGCAGTTCCGTCATTTGTTTCAGAGAAGCTTATTTTTGGAAGCTGAAATATTTTCCAAGTCTTGGCTGACGGAAGAGACTCACGGACCGTAGATCCATTGACGGTCCGTGAGTCAGTCTCTTGGAATGAAGATGCGTGCATGTGACAAACTTTCCTTATTTTGTTTCCCTTTTAATTTAGGACTTGTTTTCTATAAATAGGGCATGTACACCTCATTTTTGGGAGGAGACATTATTATATTTTTTTAGTTCTTGACTTGAGAGATTAACTCGCAACTTTAGCAATTCTTAATTTCCTAAGTTCGTTTTGAAGATTTTGGTGTTGCAATTCAAGTTGAATTTTTGGGTTTATTGTACTTCTTACGTAAGTTCATAATTCTTTTATCTAAAACAATGAATTTTGTTCATATGATTATGGGTAACTAAACTCTACAACTAGGGTTGTGGAAACCATGACCGATTAACAATGTATGAATAGTAAATAAACAATTCTTGAATAGTGTTGTGCATACATTGATAATTCTTTCGTTTAGAAGTCTTTTTAGCGGTTGCAAACGTTAGAACTCACCTTGTTGCTACTTGCCGGACCAAGGAGGTAATCAACAAGAAAATAATTATCAACATAGATTTAGTGTGATACTATCTAATAGGCT
>JAJOOS010080038.1:0-35234 GCA_029582725.1 Solanum chiquidenum | reverse complement strand
TATATATATATATATATATAAATAGCTATTGATTTGATGTGAACACTTGGGCTCGTTTGATTACTAGAATGAAAGTTTACATTACATGCTCATTTGATATACTATGGGTTAGAATATCCTCACCTTCAATAGGTAATAGTTAATCTCATTATTTTAGTTCAAAATTTGTTTTCGGACTAACTAATACTCGTAAATAAATGTGAAGTAATAAAATTTTGTATTTTATTTCAGAATTGTTATTCCTTATTCCACCGATGAAATGAACCCTCAAGATGATGAGCTTATATGGACAAACAATTTCTTGGATTAGGTGACATATTGAAACATGATAATAATTCATAAGACAATAATTTAAAATTCAAAACTTCAAATTCTAAATTGTGAACAATCTTTTTGGGTCTTTTCAATAGTCCAGCTTTTGTTTTATTGTTTTTAAAAAATCAGCCAAAGTCCTTCCTTCTAGCTTGTTCCTTTATATATATATATATATATTGTACTTCATATGGTCATTTCAATGTATTATTGCTTTCCACTTATGAAAATAGTTTTGTTTTTCTCAAATCTGTTTTGAAAATTTTCTTTTATTGAGTTGAGGATTTATCGGAAATAGTATTTTTATTTCATAAAAATAAAGTTAAAAAGTTTGAGTATATTCCATCTTCTGCAAACCATACTTATGAGAAAATTTTCTTTTATTGAGTTGAGGATTTATCAGAAATAGTATTTTTATTTCATAAAAATAGAGTTAAAAAGTTTGAGTATATTCCATCTTCTGCAAACCATACTTATGAGATTACATTCATTGATTAATACATTAGAAAAAATTGAGATAATCTTAAATTTTTGTTTCGTGGATAGAAAACTCTCTTCCCCACCCAAAAAAGTGATATCGGTCCTTAAGAAATATTGTTCACTTTATTTTATTAATTCATACAAAAAAATTAAAATAATTTTTAATTTTTGTTTCGCGGCTCGAAAACTCTCACCCCCTCCCCCTCAAAAAAAATTGATATCAGTCCTTAAGAAATACGAGCATCATTCACTAGATCGTCATGAATGGACCCACAAAATTTGAGGTCAAATAGAATCGATAAATCATATTCTAAAAATTTCTTTCTTCTAAAATTTGTTAATGCTATTTAAAATTAATCGGATCGTTAAATTAGATTTAAAATAATCCAATGATAATAGTAACAAAAAAACAAAAGCAAAACTGAAGAAAGAACTGAAATTTTTGAGCGGGTTTGGACAAAAGGAAAAGTACAAAAAGAAAATAGTGGGGTAACACTAATAATGGACTAATTTGAACGAGTATTGACGTAATTGATAACGTTATTGTTAGATGAATTAAATTATTGAATATGTTTATTTTATAGAAATATAGATTAAAATTACATATAATAAATCTTTATAATCCGATCATTTTTCAAATCGGGCCCAAAATATGGAGTATAACACTACCAAAAAGAAAGAGAAAAAACACAGAGCCCAAAGAAAAATTAGAGAGTGAAGACTAAACAGTGAGCAGAAGCTTTGACTGAAATATTGAGAGAGAGTGGGGGGCAACGACAAACGAAGTTAAAATTTAAAATTTATGAATTTAATATTTTTTATCATTAAAAAGTTTCTATTTTGGATCTTCTTTTGCTATTGCTTGATTAATCTAAATTCACATAGAAAAATTTCAATTTAAATATAAAAGCACTACTCTATTAAAAGCGACTCCATATGAAGAATAAATGAATACTTACCTTACTAAAAACACATTCTTCTTCTAAAGCTTCCACTAAAATATCTCACTATAACATATTGACATAAAACATAAAAATGACCTTTTATTTGATCTTATTTTATATTTATGTCTTCTAATTTTGAATGTGCACAAATAAACACTTAAATTTGTTTAAAATTATATAAACACATGAATTTTATGTGACATAATACATGTAGGATACCACATTGGACTCAAATTCCCATGTAGGATATTACGTGAGATGCACACGTTTATTTGTTTAATTTTATACAAATTTAAATGTCTACTTATCTTATGCACACCCAAAATTAGATGACATAAATGTGAGCTAATACCAAATTGAAGAGCATCTTTATATATTACTGTATGATTTATGCCTAAAACGTTCTGTCACCATTTTCATAGCTATTTCATTGAACTAGTGAGAAAAAAAATATTGAGAAAAAGGACAAATATACCTTTAAATTATCTGAAATGGTATGCAGGTATCCTCCGTTATACTTTTGGGACATTGATGTCCCTGTCGTTCAAAAACTAGAACATATATACCTTTTATACTAATAGACATACACGCGTCATAATCTTATTCACCGATCCGATATCGGATCGATGAATAAGATTGCGTCATGTGTCCCTATTTAGTCTTCCGATAGAGTTAAGGACATATATGTTCTAGTTTTTGGACAACAAAGGCACGAATGTCCCAAAAGTATGACGGAGGATATCTGCATACCATTTACGATAGTTCGAAGGTATATTTGAATTTTTTTCAAAAAATATTTGATAGCTATTTTCAATATTTCAATGAATATTTATTTTCCATTATGTTTTTTAACACCTCAATAATTGATAATTTTTTTTTTATCGAGTTCGATCGAACCTGTAACACAAACACAGCAAAAAAGTAAATTTCATAGTAGTTGTTGTTGTTGAGTGTGAGTGTGTGTGAGAGAGACAGTAAAGACTAAAGAGGGGGACTGACTGACCCCCATTATTGAAAACTGGCAATACCCAACTTTTCTTTAACCCTTTATTTTGTATATCTTTCCCTCTCTCTCTGTGTAGTGGGTATAAGCTTTTTCACTGAGATTGAGTGAATTCCCATTTGGGTTTTGTATGATACATTCAGTTTACTCACTTGTACAGTGAATTTTACGAAAAGGTTCGTCGCCGGAAATGGGTATGTTCGCCGGAGAGTCGTCGTCGTCGTTGTCGTATTCAGGGAAGCTGAAGAAAGTAGTGAAAAAGATTCTTGTTCAGACTTGTGGGTCATTTCGTTGTGGATACCAAAACCCTCCTTCTGATGAACCTGATAACAGCAACAACAACAACAATACCTCTGTAAGTTTACTGAGATTCGTTTAGTTTTTTTACTTTTGTGTTTCTCATCCAGTATCGGTATCTGTATTGAGTTTTAAGCTAAATTTGGATTGAGGGAAGTCCCACATTTGGCATTGAGGGTAAAATGTTTTTAAATTCGAACTCGATATCTCTGATTAAGTAGTAAGTAGTACCATCCCATCACAGTTTGCCATCTGGTGTCGGGTTAAGTTTCACATTGAGGGTAAAATGTTACTCAGGACTCGAACTCGAGATGTCTAGTTAAGGATAAAGTAGTATTTTTTCCATCACAATTTCCCATCCGGTGTTTGGTAAAGTCCCACATTGAGGGTAAAATGTTAGTTAGGACTCGAACTTGAGATGTCTTGTTAAGGATAGAGTAGTACCATCTCATCACAATTTCTCACCTGGTATCTGTTACCTCTATTGAGGCTTCGCTAAATCCGGATTGTGTTAAGTCCCACACCGAGGGTAAAATGGCACTCCCTTCGTCCCATTTTTTTTTATGACAAGGGAAATCCGTAGCCGTTACCCTTTGGGTGCGCACAAGGTAAAAACCCCGCTCCTATGCAATAGCTCGCAAACCGCATAGGAGAGGTAACCAGGCAAGCTCGGTGCGACGAGCTCGACCCAGAAGCAAACCCCTTGCTTTCGCTGGCAAGGGGTTTCGAACTTGAGACCTCCAACATGGAAGTCCTAAGCCCAAACCATTGGGCCACCTCGAAGGGTTCCCTTCGTCCCATTTTATGTGGCACATTTCAGATTTCGTGATTCAAATAAGTCTATATTTGACCGTAAATTGTTCATAGATCTTTTAAACATTTTGAATTATCAATTATTGTGACTTATAGTACTTTTTACGTAGTTTACAAATATATAAATTTCATTTCAAAAAAATTGAAGATTCAATGTGCATATTTCCGGTCAAACTTAAATGGTTTGAGTATCGGAAAACGAAAAATTCCATATAAATTGGGACAAAGGGAGTATATAAGACTCGGACTCGAGATGTCTAGTTAAGGATAAAATAGTACAATCCGATCACAGTTAACCACTCGGTATTTGGTACTTGCATTGAGGCTCAGCTAAATCCAGATTATTGAAAAGTCCCACATTGAGGGTAAAATGTTGCAGAGGACTCAACTCGAGATCTCTGGTTCAGTATGAAGTAGTAGTTACAATCCCATCACAATCCTTGTTGGTGGAATTAGTTTAGTTTTGAGCTTTTTTCCCCTAAAATTTCATGCATTTGATGATTTGTTATGTGCAGGAGTTGCCATATCCGGTGAATAATCTCGAGCTGTTGAATCATACTTCTGTAATTAAACCCTCGCGATTAGATTCTACTACTAACACACCTTCTAACAAGGTACCTTCTTCTCTGCATCTTCAATTTCTTGTCATTGTTTTGCTGCGAATTACAAATTATTCTTGCTTTTGGATTGTGGTTTCAGTAAAATTAGCTGGTCTAAGCTAGCCTTGTTGTCTTTTTGTGATAAAGAATTGGACTTTGGACCTAACTCAACAGTGCATTATCATATCCCTGATTAAATTTCTATGAAGTAAAGATTGTAACATGAGGTGAGGATTATCCATCTCATCTTTAAAGAGCCGATATGGGAGCTCAACATTTCTTTATCATATCCCAAATAAATTTGGAAGTAAAGATTGTAGTTGGCTAGCATTCTCTTAGATTTCTTGAAATTCTTGTTTCCTTAATTAGTTTTAGCCTAAATTGAATAAATGCTCAATGTTCTCAATGTATTCCCAACATGAGAGAATCAAAGTTGTGAAATGCTTATGCTGCATTGTGATAGGTGAAAGTTTTCTTTCCGCGGAATTTTCAGATCTAATCTTTACACTCCCATTTACCTTTCCCAGGGCAAAATTTGGAAAGCTTCTATTGTTTCTTATTATAGTGCAGATTTTATTAAGCATAGTAATAAGCCAAAAAAAAGAAGAAGAGCTAAACTAGAAAATAAGAGACTGGATAACTCAACTTTTCATTTATTACATCCGTCAAGAAAGAATCTGTCACATCTCTGGTGCAGTTCAGTATGATATTCTACTTCTAGATTTTAAACTCAACTAATCCCTTCTTGACAACTGGGAAGGAAAATATGAAATATGAAAGCACTCCTGGGGGTGGGGGGGAGGGGCACTCTTTAGAGTGTCTTGTGCAATGTTTTGCCATCTGCTTAAACAATCTTAAAAGGATTCTTCTTGCAGGACAAAACACCTTAAGTCTTCTCCTTTAAAAGATTATATCTGGGATTTTCTTTCCTTTTTTTTTTTTTTTTTTTGTGTTTTAAGAGCTGGTCTGTTTCTTTTTGGCATCAGTATGTTCAATGTTGCTTGTAAGTACAAAGAACCTCCAAGGTCCTGCATGAGAATGGTTATTATGTATATATTAGTTCCTTTCCATTGGTTTTCCATTTGCAATTTAGAAAACTCATGCTTCTCTTTCTGTTGTCTGGCAGAACTTTTGTCCAATATGTCTGGATTCATTGAGCTATAGCTGCGACAGCAGCCCAGGACAGGCTATATTCACAGCACAGTGCTCTCATGCTTTTCACTTCGCTTGCATATCATCCAACATCCGCCATGGCAATGTTACTTGCCCTGTTTGCCGTGCACATTGGACCCAGCTACCTCGGACATTGAAGATGCATTATTCTCCTCACAGCAATCAGGCTGATCCCATTCTCCAGATTCTTGATGAATCAATTGCTACTTCTCGGGTACATAGACGTTCCTTTTTACGTTCTGCTCGCTATGATGATGATGATCCAGTCGAGCCTGACCGTACATCAAATATTCACCGTTTGCATCTATCTTTATCACCTGTCCCTCACAGTACCTCTGTGTTTGATCCTTGCTCAAATCCGAAGTCTAGCTTTAGTTCATGCCATTATCCTCAGCATTGTTTAGAATCTTCACAATCAGCAGCACAACATTTTGTAGAAACTGGGCAGTCCCCCCTGGTTTGCAGCTCCTCTAGTAGTGCGTATCTTTGCTTAAAATTGGCACATCAGCCAGCCACTGACTTAGTCTTAGTGGCAAGCCCAAATGGACCTCACCTAAGGCTTATGAAACAAGCCATGGCATTTGTGGTATTTTCGTTGCGGCCTATAGACCGTTTGGCTATTGTTACCTACTCTTCTGCCGCAGCACGTATCTTCCCTCTCAAGTGTATGACCTCTTACGGGAAACGCACAGCACTTCAAGTTATTGATAGACTGTTTTATATGGGCCAAGCTGATCCAGTAGAAGGACTCAAGAAAGGAGTAAAGATACTAAGAGAACGCAGCCACCAAAATACTCATTCTTTTATTCTTCATCTTTCTGACAATCCAACAAGATCTTTCCATGGGTTTCACTTGGAACTTCCCATTACAATCCATAAGTTTCATGTGGGATTTGGATTTGGTACTTCAAATGGATTCGTCATGCACGAGTTTGAGAGATTTCTTGCTAAAATACTATGTGGTGCAGTTAGAGATATTGCATTGATGATTGGAGAGGACACAAGGATCGTGAGGCTTGGAGAATTGCGAGGGGGTGAGGAGAGGAGAATTCCATTGCTTTTGGAAGAGTTGGACAAAGTTCGCGTAGTATATACCTACATTGATTGCATGATGGATGATTCTGTTAAAACAGGTGAAGTTGTAGTCGGAGTTGGTGACAGGAAAGAACTGACGGATACTATTGACATTGTTGAGAACGCTGATGGAAGAAGTAGCAGCGTTGAAGGCTGGGAATATCATGATCCTTTCATGGCTAGACGATGGGCTAAGCGTTTACATGGCTATCGGATATGATGCTCATGGCCCTGAAGTTCTTGATCCCATGAGGCTGATCTATTAATTGAACAAACATTTTTTTAGAGTCTGCATTATAGGTGTGTGATCTTGAAATACATGAAGATAGTTTCTTGTATATCTGTGTTCCCAATTTTTGTTTTAAAGAATCTAATATGATTGATTGAACTGTTATGAAGTGTTTAATGTTTTACAAGGTACTTTCCCCAACATTTTGAGGATTCATCATAAATAGACTAATTTTTTATTGTTAGTTTATCGCAACCTTTCTCCTTTATTTCGCTTGAGACCAACAATATGAATAGACTTGCTCGCAATTTAAGCAATTACCTAATAATCTAGTGGTCAGTGAAAAATGAGAAGAATTATGTAGTTTAATGTTATCTAGTGATCAATGAAGTGTTAGAAGAATTACACTGTCTCAAGTGACCTAATGGCCAATAACTTGCATGGACTATGGAGAACCACAAGTTTTCAAGGTCAACAACAAAAGCAAAAACATATTATGTGATTTTTCGAGTCTTAATAGATAGAATTAGTTACATGATACTTATATCGGTGGAAAACAATAAATATCTTGTAGAAATAGAATAACTTAGGTGTACCATGTTCAAGTCAATAGCAATTTTTTTTTTAAAAAAAATCGTCTACTCAAATATTGATGGATAGTGTTACCTAATACATATTTGATTAGAACACTATTGTTTGCATTCAAATTTCAGCACAAACAAAATAACTAAGAAATTCTCATAAATCTTATCCCTCGCATTTAAATTTCACCACAGACAAAATAACTAAGAAATTTTCATAAATCTTATATGTTCTAATTCTGGTGATCAAAGTTATCCAATACTTGTTAATAAGTACTAACGAAGATATAAATATTTTATCAATTAATTGAAATGCGCGCAAACTGGTGTGGTGTCAAAAAAATCAACCTTGGTTACACAATTTAAACATGGAGAACCGCCGGGTAATAAACTCCATATCACATCACTGTGTACCGAATCATTTCATTCTTGACTTTGGGGTTGGCGAAAACCCCAAAATTTTCTACTTACCCTTTGAATCTGCATTCAATTCTATGAAAATTGCTTAATCGATACAGTAAAACTTGTTGAAATTCGATTACAGAAGCAAAAGGAGTTGATTCAATGTTTCCCAGATTGATTCAATCGCAAGAAGATGAATTTATTCATGGGTGTGATGTTAATGTCGGGATTCATCATCATAATAGGGTTAATGGAGACCCTTGTCTTGTGTTAACTTCAGATCCCAAACCTCGTCTTCGATGGACTGCTGATCTTCATGAGCGATTCATTGATGCTGTTACTCAACTTGGCGGACCCAGTAGTTAGTATTTTCTGTTTTCTCATTTGCCCCTCTTAACAAGTTTGTGTTTTTTTTGTTGTTGTTGAACTTCTCAAGAATGTTGAGGATCTTTATGATGTTGATGTCTGTGTTATGTTTAGCATTTAGATGTTTGTTTTGTTTCTTGTTTGGCTGAGAAAATGAGGTAGTGTACTATTGGTTTGCCAACTGTTGTGTAGATTTTGGAAGGTTAGCATTTGCATCTATGGAGGCTTGAGACCTTTTGAGCTCACACCTTTTTTTCTCTCCCTTGGTAATTTGAACACATAAACTTTAAGGTTTGACTCGAACCCACAAACTTAAGGTTGCTGATGTAAAGAATGTTTACCGTCTGAGCAACCCCGAGGCTTTTGAGACCTGAAAGTTATTCTTACAGCTAAGATGAAGCTTTAGACTTTTTGAGCTCCCACCTTTTTTGCTCCATTGGTGAAAAGTTAAGGTTGGAGGTGGAGAGAGTGTTTACTGTCGTAGAAATCCCGAGGCTTGAGACTTGAAAGGTATTCTTACAACTAAGAATCAGCTTGAGACTTTTTGAGCTCCCACCTTTGTTGCTCAAACCCACAAACTTAAGGTTGGAGGTGAAGAGAGAGTTTACTGTTTGAGCAACCTTGAGGCTTTTGAGACTTGAAAGTTATTATTACAGCTAAGATGAGTTTTGAACGGAATGAAGTGGTTAGCAATAATGGGAATAAAGTTGAGTAAAACCCCTATCTCAATTACCATAGTTAAATTGCAAAAGCATTTCCAGTCAGGAGGCTGCTTTGAAGTGAAAAAGAAGAATTACATTGGGGGGGTGTAAACTGTAAAGGGTAAACTAGTGGGCTTGCAAAGAAACTTTCTTTTTTTCATTTGCCCTTTTTCTGTTTACCCCTTTTTTTGGTTTTTGAACTTTTTAGAATGTTGAGGATCTATAAGTTATGTATTGTGTTACATTTAGCATTTAGTACATGTTTTTTTGTTTCTTGTTTGGCTGAGAAAATGAGATAGTTTACTATTGGTTCGCCAATTGTTGTGTAGATTTCGAATGGCTAGCATTTGCATCTATGGAGGGTTGAGATGAGGCAGATGAAACTTACAGCTAAGATGAGTTTTAACCAGAACAAAACCTTTAGGTCCAATCTACTCATTAGATCTATCCACTTCCTTTCTCCTCAAACCCCACACCCAACCCCATTACCATAGTTAAACTACTATGGGTTTGAATCCTGCTGAAGGTTACAGGGATGGGCCCATTATCCAATGAGTTTCGAGATGTGTGCCAAGGGCACTTGGGATTTCTTGGTTGTAAAAAAATACCTTAATTAAATTGCTGAAACATTTCCATTTAGCCTACCAAAACCTTACCTAATGGACTAATGGGTGGTATGTGCGAGTTGGAAATTAAGAGGCTTCACTACAAATAATTTACAAATTGAAATCAGCCTAGTGTCATACCTAACAACCTTTATCCTGGAGAAAAAGAAGAATTATGCTGGGGTGTGAAAAAGAAAACTATTGAACTTTCAAAAAAATAGTTAAAAATTATTGGGAGAATTAAAAAGCTGGAGACCTTATTAACTCAAGATACATTCAGTTTATTAGTCCTTATTTGGGAGGATAAGAGAACGTAAAGTCCCTTTTCTACCCTCTCTGAAAATCTTGCTTATTTTTGACCAATTCCATAACAGATAGAAAGACACATGTTCAAAATGCTAGTGTAGCAGTAGTGATACATCTAAATGACTCCTACAGAGTATCAATATTTCAATTTGGTTTCTATATTGGTTTTCTTTACATCAGAAGTATCATCTTGATGAAGAGTAATTTCATTAACTCGAAATGGCATCTAGTTTGGCTTTTCCATAGTAGCCACAAAATATTATCTTCTTTTACATGGCATAAACAAGTTTATGTACCAATTTTTTAAAAGAATGACACAAACAAGTTTAGTTTAATTCCTTTACCTCTATAATTGTTTTTGTGCTTCGATTACTCATCTTACGCCTTTCTACACTAAAAGTGTGCACTTTGAGCTTAATTTACCGACCAATTGTGGCAGTTTCCTATGTTTTTCTCTTCGCATGACTGACAAGAGGGGAAAGTTTTTCAATGCCCCAGGACATTTATCTTGGGTGAGTTTGGAAATTGGAAATGAAACCATCAATTACCCATAACCCAAAAAGTTGATTTCTTAGGGAAGATTCATGGTTAGTGTTAACTGGATAAGCTTGGGAAAATCTAGAAAAATGGGTTCATATTGTGGAAGAGAAGGTAATGGCTTAAGTTGGAGAAGAGTTGAAAAAAGCTGGATTTGGTGCTAGTTTGTTACCATTGGTACCAAATGAACAGTTGCTGGTGTACTGTAGTTCTTTTAAGTCTCGGCCTTTACCATTTCTTTCCCTACCTTGTGCAAATACTATATTATGCTGGCAACGGAACATAATTTTCCAGTTCCAATATGTAATCAAGACAAGATAGGCAGATATACTTATCGGGGAAAGATCTTAATATTCGTAGAGACCTACATATTCGTTCGAATTGGTGTGATAAGATAACTGCTTTCTCTTGTTAGTTGTGCTTGGCAAAAGAATAACCCTTTGTCTCACTCTGAATTGCAAGTGCTTAGTCTTATTAATTAGCCTAAATTAGTGCCACCATTACCTCCTGTTTCATTTGAAAAGGTCCCCTACAATTAATTCTCGTTGACCACGTCATATAGGGATCATCTAATCAATAGCAATGTTTACTTGAATACAAGGTTCTGCTCTTTTTTGGTTGAAGTAAAGGCAAGTTATCTTGCTGGATGATTTCTCCTTTTCTCGGCTTCATTATCTGTATTTGGATTTAATAAATTTTTTGTTATAGACTTTGCCAACCAAATGAACCATGAGATGCCGAAAGGAGGAAGATTTTTTTCCAGGGGTTGGAGGGAGATTTTTATTACTTGTTGGTGTTACTATAAGGGTTGCATAGTTGATATCTGCATTAAAGTCTTTAGTTTGGCTGGAACACCTGCTTTTCTCATGGTTATGCTTTCAATATCACTTGCAGAAGCTACTCCAAAGGCAATAATGCGGACAATGGGTGTCAAGGGACTGACTCTCTTCCACCTAAAGAGCCACCTTCAGGTCTATTAGAATACATAAGATTTTCTTATTTGCCTCACAAGCCCACCCCACATCCTTTATTTAAGTCCCAGATGTAAGGAGGAGGTGGGCGGGTGGAGCAAAACATGTATGTTTTCTATTGAGCTTAAAATCAAATGTTTTTTGATCAATTTTTAAATATGATGTTGTTTGTTCACTGCAGAAATACCGACTAGGTAAGCAATCTCAGAAAGATCTTGATGAAGCTTCAAAAGATGGTAGGTATAGTTGACCCCCATTTTCCTATAACCAAACGTGGTTGCTCCTGTAGTTCCACAAGTCTCTTGGCAGTTGACATATAACCTTTACCATTTCAAAAAGAAAAAGAAAAAATAAGTCTCTTAGCATATATTGTTAATTAAACTTCAAAACTTGCCTAGTGGCTGTCTGACTGAGATATATATCTTTCGATGCCTCAGGGTTGATGTAAACAGCTTGCTCTTCTGTTCTTCATCAAAAAACAGCTTGCTCTTCTGTTATTTCTGGTTCTACCTTTAGTTTTCTTCTTCTTTTTTCTTTTTTTTTACATGAAAGGAATAGTTAAGGAACAATGGTATACTGATTTGGAATGTAGACTCCAGCAACTCTATTTACCCCCTCATTTCTTCTTTAAATAAGCCAAAAAGATGAAAAATGGAAAAATGCAGGAAGAATATCATAAACTTGGGCAGTGATATGTGAAGCTTACAGAATAACCAAGAAGACACCATGATGTTGTTTATGTGTGAGATCAGATCAGTGCAGGAAGGCTCTAGGAAGAAGCTCTTTTTTGAATTTTTCTTTTATATTGAAACTGGGTTCTTGTTCATCATTGAAGGACTTACAGCTACGTATTCATTAGAAAGCCCTTGTTCTGGTGGTACTCCTCAGCAGTTGCCTGCATCAGACTTGAATGAGTAAGGATTCATCTTATAACTAAGACTGCTACTATTTATTTTTACCTTACCCCAATAAATTATATAGTGATGCTTCTGCTTAAGCTTTGCTTAAAATGCACCTTCTAGTTTAAAGATTGTATAATGTCTTCAGAGGTTTTGAAGTCAAGGAGGCATTGAGAGCTCAAATGGAAGTGCAAAGTAAATTGCACCTCCAAGTTGAAGTAAGCTTTCTGCACTACATCGGATTTTTAAATTGCATTTGAATGTTTCTCAAAATAAATACGTGGAGTTGACCTTTCAAAAAAGATGTCCAGATGAACATATTCTTAATATGGACTGATAATTCATTATATTTTTGTTATACAGGCCGAGAAGCACTTGCAAATTCGGCAGGACGCTGAACAAAGATATATTACCATGCTGGAGAAGGCCTGTAAAATGCTCGCTGATCAATTCATTGGTGATGTAGTTACTGAAAATCACCAAGAGACTTACCAAGGACTAGGAACAAAGTCACAACTTAGCCCTTTATGTAATCCACATGGATTGTGCCCCTCGGAGTCTGCTGACTTTGTTGGAGTCCATGGTCCAGAAGAAGTTTCCCCTAGAATCCATCCACAACGCACGGATTGTTCCACTGAAAGCTGCTTAACTTCGCATGAGAGCCCCGCTGGATTTCCTCTAGAAGGATCTTCACCCGGAGGGAAAAAACGAGGGCTTAGTGGAGATTCAACACATGCATCATATGTTTGGGGTGAAGCAGATATGAGATCATCCGGTGTTCACGTGCTACCAGTTAATTGCTTTGGAATTACTGGCTCTAATGTTCAAAATGTCTCTAATTAAGAGATTAAGCCAAGTTCGTCCATAGTCATTGCTTTGCATATTGCAGTTTCTGGGAAGTTCAATGTGCCCAACTTAAAGCTGTGTAAATGCAAGCTGATGTTATTTTAACTCTTAACTGCATCTCTGTGAAATCTTAGTTCCTTGAAGAAAAAAAGAGAGAAGAAATTGAGATTCCATTAAATATCTTGCTCAATTTACTTTGTTGTCCTAATTTTCATTTATAAGTTTAACTGCTTTGAGCTCGTAGGTATGTTAGGGAGTACTTCAGTATACCAAATGAAAGGCAGCAACAAGTACCGTTTGGACATGACTTTTTTCCTTAATTAAAAAAGATATTTTCAAATCATTGTTTGGCTCAACATTGGAGTGATTTTTTTATTAGATTTCAGTGTGAGGTTCACCTTTGAAAGTTTGTTTTGATCAATTTTTCAAGTGAACTCTTCCACTAACAAAACCTTGATTGTTTCAAGTGAAATGTATGTCCAAGCTCAACTTCAAAAACTTTTGTTGTCAAGCTTCACCTAAATCTATGTCCAAACGCGTACTTGACATTTTCATTGTGCAAAATGTTTGTATATCAAATGCATTTGCCTGGCAGACATAAATGTCAAGTCAAATAACTACTTCTTGCATTTTGTACAAAAAAATTGTAAAGATAACCAAGAGCTTGTGACATCAAATGAGAAGCTTCTGGCTATTCTGTACCCTGACCATGTGCATAACAGCAACGCCAAGGTTATGGACTATATAGATGGTGGTAACTGGAACATGAATAAATTAAGGGAAGATCTCCCCGAACATATAGTCCTATATATTGCTAACATTCCTATTGGGGATGCTAATGATAATGACTATGCTGTTTGGAACATTACTCAGGATGGTCAATACACAAATTCTTCTGCTTGGCAAAAGCATAAGAGAAGTGAGACAGAAAGATGGCATCCTGAGTAAGGTTTGGCACAAGTGCTTACCTTTCAAAATATCCTTTCTTACCTGGAGAATGATGCTCAAAAACCTACCTTTTGATGAGGTAATCCAATGCCTATGCTGCACAATACCTCAAAATGAATCAATTCAACATATGTTTAGTGATAGTGAGATGGCTAAGCATATTTGGAAACCCCCTTGGAATTAATCACCAAGGAGGCAACATTAGAATTCTTTTCAATGCTTGGTGGAATATGAACAGTATGCATAAAATGAAACAACAAATCACTCCCATGTGTATAGCATGGGAAATCTGGAAAAATTGGACATCTTGTAGATATGGAGATCAGACATCTAGAATGGAGGTGCAAATTTTATGGAACATCAAAGCAGCTATTTGTGTTGCCTTCCCAACTTGTGACTTAACAGGAAAATGGGTTCAAATTTGCACAAGAATTGAAAGGTACAGACCTATTGTAAGATGGAGGCAAGTTGTTTGGACCAAGCCTGTGACCGGAAGAATCAAATTCAACACAGATGGAAGCTATATATATGCAAGAAAGTATTTCCAGGGCTGGCATTAGAGGGGTTCTCAGAGATGACACTGGTCATCTCATTATGGCTTTCTCAGTCCCAACTCAATGTAAAAGCAACAATCAGGCAGAAGCAATGGCAGCACGCTATGCAACAGAATGGTGTAATCGAGCTGGATACGACAAATACGATCTGGAGTTGGACTCAATGGTGGTTACAAATATGCTCGAAGAAAAAGATGCCAACAATGTGAAGCTGAAAAACATTATCAAATGAACTGTCAAAGCTATGGAAGGGGCAGAAGTGAGCATCTCACATTGCTATAGAGCAGCCAACCAGGTGGCTGACTTCCTGGCCAAATTAGCTTCATCAAGTGGAAATGGTACCTTCTACTTCTCTTATCAACAGCTCCCAAAAGAAGCGAAGGGACTCTTTCAACTAGATAGATGGCAACTACCTTGTATAAGAAGAAGATATGACAAATATAATTTTTTTGTTAGTTGAGTGGAAGGTTATAAGTTTGTTGCCTTCCCTTTTTTGATGTCCTAATTTCCACTTTCTATTTTTGCCAGGTTAGGTACATGCCCCACTCTGTTTTTGTGTAACTTATCTTGGAAATTATAGACATGGTAGGGGTCAAGTCAAACCCCCCACACCTAATAGCTTTAAGCTGTGATGGTGATGGCTTAAATTTAAAAAAAGAAGAAGAGAAGCTTCTGCATGTTTGAACATAGCTACTCAGCAGTCTGGGCTGCATCACTTGGTTGTACCAGACCTAAAGGATCCATCTTCCTGTTGAAGAATTTTCTCCTCTAATCAAAGTGGACCATATAATTTTAAACTGTCTGAATAATCAAAACTAAAACCCAAACATTTGAAAGAAAAGAGAAACAGGAAAGTTTACTGGCATTGGAATTTTCTTGAACCAATTTCAACAAATTTAACATTATAAGGAGAATTATAATTAGTTACATAAACCTACACTATTGCTAGGCATACACACAAGAGCCACTAAAGAAAAAGTTGTGTCAACTTCTCCATTTATGGAACAGAGCTTGTGAATAGCAACAGATGGTTAGGAGGAGCTGTATCTCCTATGGTTAATTCTCTTCTGAAAGCAAAGCCGTAATCGCTGGCTAAGAGCTTCCAACTTTTCAAACTTCTCACGCTTAGATTTTTTTGTAATTTGTGCAGCTTTCTTTTTTCCATCATCCTTTGATGAGTCCAGTGCAGTATGTTGGTTATCGCGAAGAGGGGTCGCAAGCACATCTACAGTAATCTGCAACTCAAACAGAAACTTGCAACTGTTTATCATGAAGCGTACATAAGAGTAAAGCAAAAAATCTACTGGTTGAAACAGACTCAAGTCAGTGGCCCTTGAACTTTATATCATGAAACAAGTTGGTACTATTTTTTTCATTCAGCTGATATCATATTCAATCTTAAAGTGTTTTGGCTTATTTAGAGGGTTAATTTGACCAGCTTTCAGAGTGATATTGAGCATGAATAAATAATATTTAAGGATTAAAAATTAAACGGAAAATACCACAAACTTGTTTTCTTTTCCATTTCAAAATATAATTAGTTAGGACTTAACACAATTAGCAATATGGTCCATAAGATTAGGATAGAGGGAAATATAACCGTGAAGAGTATCTAAGGCACACATAGATGTAGACAGTTGAGCGGACTCTTCACTTTTGATGCCGCACTCGTGTCGGATTCTCAAAAAATGCTCTACTTTTGGAGAATTCGACACACACCCGTTGACATTTTGAAGAGTCCGAGCAACATAGGTAGACAGGCAATTTTATAAGGCTGTCTTCAATGAAAAGATCCGAGAAATGAATTCATTTGTTTTGGTCAATCCACTCTAATCTTGTTTAGAGCTGAGGAAGGGTTTATATAGCCCAAATGAACGTGTACATGAAATTACTTTGATGTCAAGAAATGATGGAAACATAAATATGAAATCAGATGCGCACTTGTTAAAAAGAAAAGGGAAACACATGTGTATAAAACAAATCTGCTTTATTTATGTGGGAAAGGTGATTGTCCTCGCTCTTGTATTAGCACTAACAAAATTCTGATTGATTTGGCTGAGTTATTCTTGCGGACAAGGTCTGGATCATGACCAAATAATGAATATGAGGAGCGCCTATTCAGCATTGAATCTTATTAAAAGATGAAAACACTTTTCAGGTTTGAGTGTTTAGAATTGAATAATGCATGAATAACTATATGAATGTAACTGTGAGTTGTATACAGGGTACAAACTTACATTTTATATGAAATTGCAGGGGTGACAAAAAAACTGATATCTACAAGTATGGTAATGGGGATTCAAATCTGATTATCAGAGTGGGAGCAGAAGCACAATACCTGATTGCCACTGGCGGCATCTACAAAATCTGTGGTAATCTCATCATCACTTCCCAGAGATGAGCACCTTCCCCAGCTCTCTCGATTTGAGCTTGTGCAAGAGTAACAGTCCTCATTTTCGCCACCTTGCTTGTCCTGAGAATCAGAATATCTGAAATTTTGGCAATAGCAAAATAACAACCAAAACCAGCACCAAAGAAGAGTATTGTATTTCTAAAGACTTAAACGGCCATCAATCTGACACTCCATCCTTCTTAAAACAAAGGTCCCTATTTCAAGTGTCAGCAAAGTTGTATCATAATATTTTTTGATATCTAGACTGGTAGCTCAAATAAAGATCTCGGGATAACAATCCTGTATCTAATCCTTCATCCCAAATAATAAACCAGCTGGACAACTTAAAGAGGTAGTGGCAGAACCAGGATTTCAAAAGATAAGCGCAGGATTACAGACATCTAGCATCAGACAACGGACCTGCGATTCCGAGGATGGCCGATCAAGGATTTGAAAGCCAGTAGAGATGGGGCTTGGACTTAAACGAGAAAGACGAGAGAAGAACATATTTATTTCTCCAAAAGGGAATAACATATTTGGAAAAAAGGAAGAGAAGGGGAAAAGGAGTTGCAACAGAATTGGAGAAAGTCAAAGAAATAAAAGAGGATATTAGTTGCAACAACCCTTGACTTGAATGCAAATGTTTTAATCCTTAACCAGTGTACCACAGTACAAATGGTGTGGGCATCCACTCCCAGTAATGCTTTAATCGATGAGTCAACACATTTAAGAGTAAACTGCGCTGAAACAGAAGTTTGCATACCTCTGTTTGTGGAGTAGCATGACCATTAAGTTCTCCTCCTCCATAAATTAATGGATCCTACAGTAAGTAACAAAATCAATCAACTTATAGTGAAGCAACTTAACATCACTGCCACTGAGAAAAACACATCGGAGAAGAGATGGGGGTGGAAGAACATGGGAACTTGAGAGTTAAGGAGAATTCTTACATTTAGACTAGCAAGTGGGGCAATGTCAGCAAGGAGTTCGCCAGCAGACTTAGCTGTTGAAATGCTAGGTGGCACAGATGAAGAGCTTGCTGTATCAGAAGTAACATTCCGAAGAGTTGCAATTATCTCATACAAGAGATTCTACGATTAGATCACAGGAAATGAAACGTACATCAGATCGCATGAATCACAACACTTAAGTAAATATATATCATTAACAATCATGTCAAATAGACAAGGAACTACTAGTAATACACAATAGTGTGAAGAATTTATGACAGCTAAGTTAGACATCGAATTAGTTTCGATTACTTCTCGAAGAATGCAGTGATTGCAGTGCAGAAGTTCTAGAGTTACTTGTAAGCAGCATACATGTATTTTTCACACACACACACACACACACACACATATATATATATATATGAAACATATATGAAACCCTTGTCATTTTACTTCACATTTTATGTAAGTTGCTTGGACACATGTGCGAGTGTCCGATGCGGGTGCATATCTTGAGGTTGGATCCTTCGTGATCTAATTTTTAAGATTCGGGGATATGGATCCATGTATGGATACGGGTGCGGGTATTTGCCTAAAAATATTTAAAATATCTAAAAATAGAGTTATAAAACGTAAATTATGAGATATTATGTAGAGAACTTGAGGAGAATCCTGGAAGGAGATTAACGGAAAAGGAGTGACATAGAAATTTCTATATATAAAAGGTATTCCATTTTCTTCAATTTCACCTTAGCTTTTGTATTGATTAAAGAAATCATTAAAACTGTCCAGATTTTCCTCATCGATTTTGGTCAGAGTACCCAAAATTGGTAGACCAAATCGGACATGGATCCCACACCCACCCATGTCGTTTCGAGAGAAGTGTGGCACCAAAAGTGAGGAGTCCGAGCAACTTAGCATTTTACTACTTACAAGGTTAATGAGGTAACTATGCCAAGTCAAATTGAGTGAGTCCTATAAACACCCTTCTCTAATCAAAATCATACAAGCTGACATAATCTAGAAAACTAACTTTGAGACCGTGATTATTTTTTCTAATTAATTATACAATTTTAAATTAATCCCAAATCTCCCTCACATAAACAAGAAACTCTTTAGCCAAGATCCAATTTTCCATATCACCAATTTAACTACCCCTTTTACCCAAGGGAATGGACTATTACAATTTGAAGAGTCAAACCGACCGTTTTCCTTTTACTATAAAGTTTTCAAACATCTTAATTATTAAAAAATATGATATATAGTATCTATTCTTTTTACAAGGTAATACACATATATAGTAACCAGTGTTGTGAAAGGCGATCGCTTCGTCGCCAATGGCGAGAGGCGAGGCGAGGTGACCCTTCATCGCCTATTAGCTTTGTGGTGAGGCAATCTTCAAAAGGCGATGTCATGGGGACAATGGCGACAAAGGTAAGAAAGGCGTTGCCTTTTGTATTTCCTTTAAAAAAAAGGCGACCAATTTAAGGTTTTTAAAGTTAAAAGGTAATTATAGGGTTTTCTTTCCAAATTTGCACAATTGCACTCTTAGACTGCGACTCCAACTAGTCGACTCGACTAGACTACTCCGGTAGTCAACCGACTTTTTTGGAGACACCAAAGTCCAACCAATACGTATTTTTTTTTATTTTTTTTAGTTTAATACGGGCAAAGCCCATTTATTATATACGTATTTCTTCTTCCACTATTTCTTTTTCCTTCTTCTTTAGACTTCAAAGTTACTTCTATGGACTTTTGTTTTGTGTTTTTCTCATTCAAGTTCTAGACTTTTAGTAACTACTATTTACTTTCAGTTTTTGAATTGAAATATTTGCTAATATGTTATTGTTATTGAGATTTTGATTAGATATATATGCAATTAAATATTTTAATTTTTTGATATGCATTGATGTGGCACTTCAAAAAGGCGAGTGCCTCGCCGCTCGCCTCGCCGCTTGCCTCGCCTTGTGGCAAGACAGACCCTTATCGCCTTTGGTCTCCTTTCACCATCCAAAACACTGATAGTAACTTTTATGTACATCAATATCAACCATCCTCCTCTTTAATGTATCCACTAATTCTATTGACTTCTTTATTAATGAACTATATTCCAATTTCCAACTGTCTATCCAAACTGACACTCTTAAGCTAGCTTCTTACTCTCTTTTGTATAGGCAATATGGTAATTTTAATTGGATTTACCCATCAAAGTAGGAGACAATATACCTTGATATTCTTGATCCTTCTTTGATTCAAATCATTGTTCCATCCGAAATTAAAAAGATTAAGATGTGGGACCCCTTCCTTATGCAGCACCAAATCTTGGCATAGATGTGATGGAACTACTTCTCTAACCAGCCCACATCGGGTGTCCCAACCACTGCACATTCTCCCTCACATCCATGTGTCAATGTGATGACCCCATTGATTATTTAACACTACATCTAGGTACAAATGTAGTGCATGTCTAGGTTTTCCTTGCGAACATAGCAATACTTAGAGGATTCATCATATTAAGATTATTATTATGCTGACCATCAATCAACACTTCTCCTTTATCTGGACTTGGAACCAACTATATGTTGCAATGCTCACATAAGTGGTGTTAGGTGAAAGGAGCCGAAGAAGTTACAATAAAATCTTGCAAAATATCCTCCCATGTTAACCAACAAAAGACAAACCAAGAAGTTTATTGGTGCATGCAGAGTTCCACGTCCCTTTTTCCTTCAGAACTGGAAGAAAGCAGGTCTTAACAAGTCTTCTCGGACCATTTGGAACACCGTTCAAGCTGTAGTCTTATGGATAATTTGGAAAGAAAGGAGGACTAGGATTTTTTAGAACTCCGAAATATTGTCAATAGTAAAGACTAGATGTATTTCTTTGTTTAGCTTTTGGCGCTACATGGCTAATGATGATGTAACTGGTCCCGTGGCCATGGTTGATCTTGTTAGCTCGTTACACTCATTGCAATGCTTGTTCGGGATGTAATTTTTGAGCCAGCATATCCTTCTTGCTGGCTATTTCTATAGAGCTTCACATTACTTGTCAAAAAATTTAAAAAATTATGAATTTCTTGATCAAACAGAATTTTCTTCTCCTTGCTAATTAGTAAGGAATATAATATTTTCTTCATTGACACAAAAGGTAATACTTATTTGACATTGAACTCATCTGGTAAATACAATAATAATTAAAAAGAAAAAAACAATTCAAATCTAGGAAACTTAATGAGTTATTTACACTCGTCTGGAAATACAACTGGGAAAAATTACCTCATCCATTCCAGCACTGACCTTGATGTCCCCTAAATCATAATATTTCTCTATTTTACTTTTAGTTGGTGAAATCCCAGGAGGGTGGAGGACATTGTAGAAGAAAATAGACACTGAATCATAATAAAATTGTGGTCGGGAGGAATTGTGGTCACCATCAAACTTGATAATGTTTTTATCACCCTGTACAAAAAAAAAATAGATTAGGCACAATTCACCACATCGCAACTTACTCCAAAGATATCCAAAATATTCTGTACCGCATATGATTTATAAATGAGATCAGAGTGATGGGGCTGAACAAACTTATCATCTTTAGCATGTCCAAAGAGAGCAGGAATATATGTTTTAGGAGAAACCTGCCAGAATCAGTAAAATTTTGACACATCAAGATTAATTACCATTCAATCCAAATCAGATACATACCATAGTTGGAAAAACTTAAACCTGTTGAAATGCTCAGCTTAGTTATATGAGTATATGTTTTTTCCCAAATTAAGTGCATTATCAAACAAATTAACTACATGAATTAAACAAGCTTTTATCAACTTCAAAGGACAAATTGATTACACTCGAGACAACCATGAGCTCAAGCACCTGTAAGCAATTAAGTCTCATGATATCAAACTTTGCCTTCTTCTGAATGACATGTCGCATATACTGCACAGCAACCTTTATCTGCAGAAACAAAGAGAGAAAGATCTCAATACCTTATGAGAATGACACAGGCGTTTGCAAGTACTTCAAACTTTCTTAAGACCATTAACACTCTTCTTCTTGCCTTCTCTGTTTGATGAACACTAGGGAGCCTTGACAAAATATGCATTTTTTAGCTAGAAGGGACACAAATAGAGAAGATTATATGCAGCAGATTAGAGATAGTTTTCAGTAAATTATCCAGTAGACATGATTTCCGGCAGTCATATTCTTATCAATGATCTTGACCTAGTAGAGCCAACTAATGAGCCAAATATATTCAACCCTTTCCACCTAAAAAATATGGAATGAGCCAATGAAAAAAGTTCATTTTGAACTCATAATTTGGTCCTCTTCTTTCCTGGTGCAACTGTTTGAAAAAGACAAACTAAAACTGGGAAACAAACCACATTCCTGATGCAAAACGAATTGATCAAGTGCATATATACAAAATATAATGAAATAAAACCCACAAGATAGTAATGCACTTGTATGAAAGAATAGTGATACACAAATTGATGTCATACAAAATGATTTCTTTTTAACCACCCTTTCTTAGAGGAATCATAAATATGCAAGTACTTGTTTCAGATCACGTTATAGATGTCCATCCACAGAAAAGAAGGGGATCCATACGGTGAATTTAGGAAGCCTGATTTTGTAGACATCTACAAGCTCCATCATTAGATCAAATAAGTTAGAGAAGGCACTGTCCAAGACCATTCCAGCAATAGAAGGATCTTCCGCTCCATATAGAAGGCTGGTACATTAAACAGAATTATTAAAATTGTGGTCATGGAATTATTTAGAAACAAAAAGAAATTAGAATCATAGTCAAACAGTCAGCTAGAATCTAACTAGTCTTTTCCAGAAGAATTTGGACTGAAAATTAACGAGCAATTGAAGTATGCAAAGTGAAAATACCTTGTAACTGCACCCATAGACCGCCCCCATAGACCTATGCGTGAAACTTTCAGGTTGCTTCTCAGATATGATACAACTACCTTGAGGTCATCTTTCTGATACGTAAACGAAGAGTTTTTCATATATCACAAGCACCACAAAAATAATGCATGCAAGAAAAGGAAAAGGCAGTACCTCATGCCAACCAAGACTAACGTAGTCACCATCTGACAAGCCTGAACCCGAGAAGTCAAGGGTTACCACAGTGATGTTTGATGAAAGAAGTATTACAGCTGCCTCATTCGCATCAGCCCTACAACCGCTGCAGGATCCAGAATGGAAGATAAAGGTCAATTTTGAGAATAAGACGTTAGAACATATGATACATTTTAGTAAATATTTACTAAATCCTTATACATACTATAATGTATGTGACTATATAAAAAAGGTCCACAGCCTAACAAGATTAGTGGAGCACATAATTATTAAATACCTAATGTACTATATAATGTATTGACTCTTCATAAGATGCTCACAACTTGAGCAGATTAGCGTTCACGTCAATGAATTAAAAGTCATAAATGCAAACAGTAAACCTGTTTCCATGGCAGTATATAACACAAGGAAGAGGAGCACCATCAGGAAATGATGATGGAGTATAATGACTGCATCGCAAGGTATGACCTCTTTCATTCTTAAGCTGCAAAAAAATAAATAGATGAAACAAGGATAATCCAATTAATTAGAAGACGATGACTACACAAATGAGAAAGGATGACCACTTTAGGTAAGAGGTGACCATACTTGCCTCAAAGTCTTCCCTTTTGTACTTTCTGCCCCCAAGACTGAACTCTTTCTCCCATAAAAACTGGTCTGGATTGTAATCTGCCCTGTTATACAATAGAGAGCAGTTGAAAAACCTCTAAACAACTATCAAACAAATCAAAAGCTCAGATGATAGATTGATGCTTTATAGCACAAGGTTAGAGCTATTGCATCAAAGACCAAACAGAAAATGGATTGGTGGTTATATCATCGATCAAGCTGGAGACCTACTTAAAGGAATTGGGGTGAATAATTAGACAACTCGTGGACCTAGGAAAATAGTGGCAAACATACTGCAGGCATATCTGAATGAATAGTAGTGTATATCTTCTTTTTTAAAAATAACTAAGAAACCCTTGAGAGCTGGCAGCACATTGTTTGAAACTCGGTGTGATCTCCAGGAAAACATGCAACAACGTCTCAAAAGTTCCAAACCCAAAATGTGGGAAAAGGAATTTTTGACAGTAGCATATTTGCTATGGAAAAAACATTACAGCTGCTGAAGGGATAATGTATAATTCCCCCTATTCAAAAGGTGAGATTAATGAGGTATATTCTTGTTGCTCAAATGACTTCACAAGTTACAACTAATTAAATACATGCCTGCAAACATTAAAATCTTGGACGGCAAGCCAAGGGTTGATAGACCAATAGTGTAAAACTAGCCTTGCTGCACAGAAGGTCAAGGGACTAAACATTCCCCTCCGCCACCCCCTTCTCCCGCACAACTGTATATAATCAGCCTTTCTGCATAGAAGGTCGAGGAACTAACCATACCCCCACAACCATCCCCTCGCATCCCATGATATATAGTTAGAGAAGGCAAGAGGAGGAAAAACTTTGTAACTCCCTTGATAACAAGAATAGACAGAAAAAGTTCGGAACAAGATCACAAACTCCTCACCAAAAAAAATTAATCACAAACTGAATTCAGAAACTATTTCATTTGTGGCTTCTAAATAGTTATCATGATCACTTGTCAGAGGTATAAATCGTGAAAGGAACTCCATCCTAAGTAGGCAGAAAATATGAATATCTAGACATATGCAAGTCCTACCCAATCTCAGTGTTCCTTTTTTCTCTCATTCATTTTGCATGACCTCTTTTTTTTGGGCTAACCATGGTGTCCGGGCCAGCTTACTTGACAGATGAGAAGAAATCAGCTAGTTTTGTTTTTTTATAGTAAAAAAGCTAGTGTTTTTTTGTCTCTGCCGGGGGTTGAACCTTGCCAGGAGTTGAATCTAAGACTCCACAATTCTCAACCCACTTCATTGACCACTAGGCCACGCTCTTGGGTACCATTTTGCATGACCTTTGGCAACATAAATTTCAATCCATTGATCACGAAAAATGAAGAATTGGGCTATGTAAAGAAAAGAAAAAAAAAAGGTTCTCCATCTCTAGTTGTCTTCCCCCCCCCCCCCCTTCATTTCTTCTGATACAGTTACATTTTATTTATTTATTTATTTTTCAAAATAAATGGGGCAGGGGAAATGGGGAAGGGTTTACAAGGTAGGAACCGAACCCTCAACAAAATGAAAATTCATGTATCCAACCAACCAACTAAGCTTCCCCGACTGATACAGCAACATATGACTTAATTTAATCTTTACATTCATATAGTTTGATCAAATGCAAGGGGGAAAAGAAATACTAAAATTCAACAAAACATTCTACTTGGACTATGCAATTCAAACCTACATTACCCAATTAAGCAGACAGAGAATCAATAACAAGTAGAACACACAACAATTAGAGCTAAATTCAATTAATCCTCAAAACAATGCCCTAAAAGAAAAACCCAAACAAAAAAGTTGATGATATACCAACCTGGGCGGACGAATAACAAAATTGATGAACTGATCAATCATACTTCAAAATCAATTTTTTCTTGACTCCCAAAAACACTGCAATCTCTGATTATAAAACTCGATTTCGTACCATTTCAAAGTCGACCCACTTCAAGTTTTAACCAGTCCTTCTTACCCAAAGCAAAAAACCCACAAGAAATGTAACTCAAATTCACAATCTTTTCTCTTTCACATCGCTCAATAAAGCTGTATTAGTTCTTGAAAAGCTTGAATTGGAACTGAATTTGCAGATTTTGGAGATTTTCAAATGGGGATTTCTGGATTAGCAGAGACAAGAAGGAGTTTACAATGTTGATTGTGAGAATTTTATGGGATCCATTGTTAGCAAGAACTCCAGATGAAGAAGAAGAAGAAAGGTGGAATCTTGTTTTGGAAATATTAGGATGTGATTCTAATTGAAGAAGCCTAGGCTTTGGGATACTTCACTACTAGCTCCTTTTTCTTTTCCTTTTTTTTTCGAGTCTTGACTTAATAAATAAAGTTATACGGAGTATCTGTTAAAGTAATTATCATGTGATTATGAGATTATGAGTTTGACTGTGAAAATAATATTTGCATAAATATAAAATAAAATTGTTGATAATAGATCTTTGTGGTTTTGTCCTTTTTCGAACCTTATATGTAGCTGAAATGTATATCGCAGAGTTTATTTGAGTTCGAGATATGAATATAGTTTTTTTTTTAAATGCGAGATAATTCTTGTAGTTCCGTCTGATCCTTCTTCAGGTTCTGCACATAGCCAGAACTTAGTGTACTGCACAATTTTTTTGAATTCGAGATGTAGAAATAGTTTTTATTAGAAATGCATAATAAGATTGTGTATAATAAACTTTTGTGGCTAAGTCTTCTTTAGATAAGGTATACAACGAGAACAAAGTACACTGAACTACTTTTTTATCTTCTATCTTTGCACTCAATATTTATTTTTCATCCTGAAATTCAAATAATACGAAGTAGCGTAAAATACTCTTTAACACGATAATTTTATTTTTGGTGTTTAAATTCGAAAACTTTAATTAAGAGGGGAGAGATGTTTATTACTATCCTATTAAGTTTGGGGAAATAGGGTTTTGATCCCTATGTTATTGTCCTATTTCGATTTCGATCCTTGTGTTATTTGGATGAGCACATTAAACCCTTAAATGATCAAAATGTGTTATTTTGATCCTTTAAATTGATGGATGTCAAATATTTAACATAATTTGTGTTTAAAAATATAATATATTTTAAAAAAGTAAAAAGTATACTTTAAAAAGAAAAAAAAGGGAAAAAAATACAGGGGAAACTAAGTAAATACCCCACAAAAGCAAATAATTATAAATATATACCCTTGTACATTTATACCCCCACTAAATAATTACACTATATACCACCAACTAATTTCGATATACTGATACTAAATCAGTTCATATACTGTATTGGTATCATTAAAGCTGATAATTTCGTTTAACTGATACTAAATCACTATCATATATTGTATTGGTATCATTAAGACTGATAATTTCACTTAATTGATATACCAGTATATATATACTATATATACTGTTATAATATCATTAACGGAGAAGGGCCTAAAATGACCCTCGATTATTTGAATTGGTACAAAATTACCCTCCATCCACCTATCGGCCATAAAATACATCTGACGTCCACCTTTCGGCTCAAAAATACCCTTATGTCTAACGGATCACTCTCATTAGGTGGATGGAGGGTAATATTGTACCAAATTGCATAGTTGAAGGGCATTTTAGGCTCTTTTCCGTTAAAATAATTTGAAATTACTTAATATATAAGGTCACATGATTGACTTGATTTTGAATTTCATAGTAAATTTAAAATTATAAAAAGGTTAGGCATATACTCTCTAAACTACTCCCTCCCCGGCCCTTCACTTCCTGTCTCTTCGATTTTTTTTCTATTTGGATCTTGTCCACATTTAAAAAAAAAAAAATATGACAAACAAGAGAGAAAAAAGAGAGGAAAATAACGATGCATGCATATAGAAATAATTAGTTCAATAAAAGATGACTTAATCAAGCAAATATGTACAATATTACATTTTTTGTGTGTACCCAAAATTAAAAATAAAAGAATAAAAATAATAATTTCTTTTATCCCCACCCTCATCCCATCATGACAATAATACTAATTAAAAGAATATAAATATGTGAGTTCATTTCAAGTTTGAGTCCCGGATATTCTAATTAAGAATAAGAGATTAAAAAAAAGGAATAAAATAAAAAATGAAAGACATTTGGATAATTGAGAAAATTTTATATTAATGAAAATAATAATATTTTTAGATGGACAATCAGTCGGGGTAAGTATGGATTTTAGTTGGATCCCAATTTATGAGTTGAGTTACGTACGTTATAATGAATTAGGGTTGATTTAAAATAGGTCAATAGGAAGATATCATGAAATTATTATTTTCAAGTGTATCGGGCCAAAATATGAATCATAAGTGGTTTTTATAGAAAAATAGAATTTTTAAAAATATCATTTTTATTATTTATTTGAGAAGGGTTTAAATTTGGACCAATCACATTAAGTAATATAATAAATAAATATTTAATAATTTTACTTTAAGGGAGCTATTAAAAATAGGAAAAATTATATATAATAGGAAACTATTAATTCAAATTAAATGATATAAACATAGTTTGATTTAATTGTACCCCATAACAAACTGTTGTTATTTCGCCTCTCTCCTGGTGAATCTCGCTCGCCTCTCTCCTGGTGAATCTCGCTCGCCTCTCTCGCCACTCTCGTTCGCTCCCTCGCCTTTCTCGCTTTTTATACAAACACAAATGTATAAAATGCGTTTGTGTTTGTATAAAGCGAGAGAAAATTGTATAGATACATATTTTTTCGTTCTCCTCTCCCAAATCTCACTCGCCAGTCTCTCCCTCGCCTCTCTCGCTTATACAAACAGAAATGTATAAATTACGTTTCTATTTGTATAAAGCGAGAGAAAATTGTATATACACATGCAAACACATTTATCTTCGTCCTATACACTTATAATTATACAATACAAATATTCTCCTTGTTTCGACCCGATTTCGAAAACTAAGGTTTCGGAACCAATTTCGCAACTTTGGCAATTTATTGATTTTCGGAAAAAGTTTATAATTTGGAAGTCACCACTTAATTTTTTAGGAAAAATTAAGAAAACCATTTTAAAAGGGGTTTTTGAAAGAAAATAATTTAAATAAAACCAGAGTCAGGTAAGAGTTCAAATAATTCTTTAAGGAAGGGTCTACGCATCTTAGAGAATCCGCTAACACACGGTTGACCGACGGATTGAAAAGTTTGACTAATTTTATAAAAGAAAAGGGTTACTTATAAAAATCTTGTTTGAAACTTAAATAAAAATCTTTTGAAACTTGTAAAATCTCAAAAATATACTTAACTTGAAACTTTATCCATAGTCAAGTTTTGAATCATACAATTAATTCAAACTCGTAAACATGGAGTAAAGAACCTCGTTTAACAACTATGAAACGATAAAAGAAATCCTCAAATCATTCATACAAAGTCCTAAGTTAAATTGAAAGACAACTAATTTATTTTTAAGAAACTTAACAATTTTATCCTATTCAAAAATTTGAACTAAATAGTTAGTTCAAATTCATAAACATGGATTCAAAGCTAATTACTAACTATGAAAGAATATGGATAATTCTCAAGTTAGTCTAAGAGCTTAAGTTGCCTAACTTGAAAGAGTTTTGAAAATTTAAATACTTTAAAGTAAACAACTAACGAAATAGAAGAGTTATTTAAAAACTTTCAAGGATTCATCTAAGTTAGATAAAATAAATGTTAGAATTTAAAAGCAAATATCACAAAATCACAAGATAAGGAAAAGTGCGAACAAATCTTGGACAAATTTAAGTCCACTTGCTGCTTCTTAAATGTTGCTGCTGGCGCGATTTTCGAACTTTTTTAAGTCTGAAAAATGCAGGTTTCAGCCCTTTGAAACTGATGCAACTCTGCTTTGGTTAAATTGGACTTTTGAGAGTCCAAAACCTTCTCAATTTTCAGCCTTTCTATGACTGATGTTGTTGTTGCCTTCTATTGTGTTGCTGCCATCAATACACTTAGGTTTAGACCCAACACCATCTTATTTTCAGCTCTCCTTAGCTGCTGCCTGCTGCTAGTTTCTTGGGATTTTAACCCAGTAATATTAGCTTCCCTTTGCGCGACTTGGATGAGGTCGACTCAAATAGAAGAGTATGCAAGAGATGGAGAGTCCAATGAGTTCATGCGCAAGAAAAAGAGGAAAATAAAGATTAGCAAGATAATCAAGCAAAAATCAATATGAAATGATGACCAGCAAGGATTATACCATTTGTGCTCTCTTTAAGCCTAAAGAGGCAACACATAAATTATTCACTACTAGCTCATAGAGGGACTATTGGAAATCAATCAGTAATTTCGACAATAGAATAAAACTTTCAACATGAAATAAATGCTTAAACGGAACCGAGCCTTAATTAAATTAAGACTAAACATTTTCAAAAATTTAATCAAAACAAAAGTACTAGATCATAACTATTTTAATCCAAAGCAACAAAGAAATTGGGTTCGGGTCGAATTTGGTTTGCTGGGTTTGAACGCGTCTGGTTGCGTTGGAGTTGCTGATGCGCTCGTTCTTGTTGGAGAGAAGAAGAAGAGTATTTGGGTTTAAAGGGGAAATGGGTCGGGTATTTGAAAATGGGTCAATTATTGATTTAAATTGGGCTTAAACTTGTAGGAAATTAAAAGGGCTGAAGGGTTCTGGTCCATGGTTTATTTTTATCAAATTCAACTTGACTTCAATTAATTCAAATTTGATAAAATGGAAACGAGATAAATTATAAACTCAACTAATTACCCAAGCTTCTTAACTTTAACAACACAAAATAATTATTTCAAAAAGATTTTAATTAATTTGCTATCACTTTTAAAGGAGATAGGATGCATACTTAATTAAAACTCTATTTTTTAGTAAAATGATTTTCTAAATATTTATTCAAAAAATGAAAATTATATAAATCTATATATTTTAAGTATATAGAGATATATTTTATAGGAAAAAGGAAAATCGTCTTGAAAAAATGATTTCTAAAGTATTTTTGATTTTTTCAAAATAATGTCTTCAAGTTGTTTGAAGTTTAAGAAGCTTGAAAATTAATCAAATTGTGGAGGGCCAAAATTGGATGTCAACACTCCTGCCCAGTTCTCTTTTGCCTTTCTCTCTTTTTCACTTTATACAAACGCAGATTATACAATTGATCTTTTGTATATGTATACCGAAACAAAAACAAATTTTATACAACTGCTTTCTTTTGTATATGTATAGCGAAATATACATATTTATGTTTGTTGTGGAGCGCAATTATGCAAACTATAACTATAGCATACAAATATGATTTTTGTATTTGCTATATGTGAAAGTTGCTCTTAAAAATAAGGCAAATATGAGTCAAAGGATTAACATCAAGGGTATTTTTGAGCCGAAAGGTGGACGTTAGGGGTATTTTAGGGCCGATAGGTGGATGGAGGGTAGTTTTGTACCAATTCAAATACTTGAGGGGCATTTTAGGCCCTTCTCCGTATCATTAACTAATGGGGCGGATTTTTTAAGTATACAAATTAACAATTGTATTTACACCAACATAGCAATACTTTTTTTTTCAATTATATAGCAATACTTTTTTTTTCAAAAGTAGAATTTAAATTAAAAAAAAGATTTTCCAAATCAGCCATGCTTATCCCACTTCCCATAAATTTCTCCAATAATTTTACCTTCCTTAATTTATTAAAATATGCTATATATTATCTCCCATAAATAAAGGTTTCCTACCAAAAACATAACTCCTCTCTCTGACTTAAAAAATCGGCCAAACAAAAACGATAATTGAAAAAAATGCATACCAATAATTTCTCAATTCTAATTCAACACAACGGGCGATGGGACTCAGCAGGTAATTATATAAAAAATAATTCTCATGATTTTTATTTTGTGATTGAATTTAATTTTACACTAATATCTATTTTGTACTTTTAGGTAGTTATTCGTTTTATATATTTTGTCAATTTTGGTGTAAATTAATTCATTCAATTTGGTTGACGTTCGGGATCGTCCAAATTTTGGTGTAATTTCAACAATTTCGTATGATTTTGTTTTACACTGATGTGTAAAATTTGTTTTTTTGTTAAAGTTTATGTTTAATTGGTATGGTGTGTTCCGTATGGTAGCAAATATTTTATATCAATAAGTTTTCATTATGTATTTCTGTATTTGTTTAGGTATTTGATCTAGTATAATTGTCACTAATAGCTGACACCAAACAAATAGCCTGATGCATGATTTGGTGAATTGTTTGGTCAAATTATAGTATCTTACTTATGAACGTATATTAAAGTGAGTGTAGTTATAAATAATGTGGTGTAATTTGTGGTGTCAATAACTACAAGTTTGACAATCTATGGTATATAATTAGAACCTTGTAATAAAGTTATGTTACATATCTTAGTGAATTTTAAGTATGTGAATCGGTGTATATAATAATGTGCAAAATAGTTCGTACATTTACTGATGGTAACCTAATAAAATCATAAATTTTAAAATTGTTTTAAGGGTATGTAATCTTTGACTGTTTTTTTACGTTTATTATATGGTTAAAATATTGGTAAATACTTTGGTATTTGTTTTGACTGTTTTTAAAAAAATAATTATATGGTTAAATTGTTGGTGAATAATTTGGTATTTGTTTGACTATTTTTTTAAGATAATTAAATGGTTAAATTATTGGTAAATAATTTGAGCTTTCAATAAAAAGCTTATATACCAACAAAAATCTATGTATGAACAAAGAATTTGTTATTTTAAACAGGAAATTTTGTGGATTACAATATTGAAGGAGTTATGTATGATCCAACCACCAAATACGAAGGCTTGCTTACAGCTATAGCTTCACAATTGGGAGTGGACACAACAATTTATCATTTGGAACTAAGGTATTTCGTGAGTGGTCCATCTCCACCAATGAAGATACATAACGATACGGGAGTGCAAGTTTATTTAGATCAAAAGAGATGCAATTCAGATTTCTTTTCAAAATATCCTTTATGTGTGACATGTGTGGACAAAGCTATGGAATCCATTGAGTACCAAACAAATGTCCAAACAACGCGTCAACATATTGTGGGATCCAACACACTATGTTTGACTAACATGGATCCAATTTTGGAATGTTACATTGAAGAATCACAAGGAACGGAAATAATTTCAAATCCTCAACACTATTTGGTGGCCGAGGATCAAGTTTATATAAACAAGCAAACTATATCGGAAGTTATGAAGCGATATGCATTTCTAAGAGAGTTTTGTTTCGTTGCAAAAAGATCAAGTCCTACCTGGTGAGTTATTATATATGTTGATTTTAAAAATTATCAATATATTTTAACAACTTACCATGTATTAATATGCATGAGTTTTTGCAGTTACTATCTAAAGTGTGCTACAGAAAACTGTTCATGGGTTTTTAAATCCTCATGTTTGAATAATTCAAAGTTATTCAAAGTGAGGAAATTCTATGATACACATTCTTGTCCATTGAAGGACCGGATTCAATCAAAGCGACAATCAACAAGTGGTGTGCTTGGGGCAATGTTGATTGAAAAGTATGTCGATCTGAAGACCGTTTACACACCAACAGACATACAAGCAGACATGCTAAGGATACATGGTATTTCATTAACATACATGCAAGCATGGAGAGGTAAAAAAAAAGCTTTCGAGACATTAAGAGGTGACCCTGCCGAATCATATGGAAAAATTCCAACATATCTATATATATTGGAGAAGACATATCCAGGGACAATTGTGAATTATAAAAAAACAGATGAAAATCGTTTTTTATATTCATTTACAGCACTTGATGCAAGTATAAGAGGCTGGGAGTATTGTCGACCAATAGTAGTCGTGGATGGTACACATTTAAAATCAACATACGAAGGCACAATGTTGATAGCTAGCACATTAGATCCAGGAGGTACTGTTTATACCATTACCGCAACTTGATTGATTTGTTTTATATATAATCAATATATGTTGTATTTATTTTGAAGATATTTGTTGTATAGGTCACATCTTGCCGCTTGCTTACGGAATAGTTGATTCAGAAAATGATGATTCATGGTTATGGTTCTTTGAGAATTTTAAAAATGCATTCGGTGAAAGGGAAGATATGTGCTTTGTTTCTGATAGAAATAAGAGCATTTGGAATGCTACTGCAGCTATTTATCCCGAATTCAGACATTACGCATGCATATACCATCTATGGACCAATTTACTAAAGAAAACATACAGAGATACAGAAGAGGTTAGACCATTATTCTTCAGTTTAGCAAAAGCTTACACTGTTCAAGAGTTTGATGAATTGATGACAAGGATGGATCAAATTAATCCAAAATACCGTGCTTATCTACAAAAAGCAAATTATGAGAAATGGTCACGCGCACATTCACCAGTAAAAAGGACTTGGACACTAACAAGCAACATTGCAGAGTCACTAAATAACGCTATTCTAGTTGGAAGAAGGTTACCAGTGGTACCATTGTTGGAATTTGTTAGAAAAACAATTGAAGCTTGGAATGAGAAACACAACGAAGAAGGTAGAAATACTACAACAACCTTGACAAGTAAATACAATGAAATTTTGGAGGACAATAGAAATTTGTCTCATCGTATGCTTGTAAGTATTAACAATTCTCTACTATGCATATTGTGTTTTGGTTTTATTATTGATAATGAATGCTCTTAAATGAAGGTACGCGCATCAACAATACACCTTCATACCATTACAGATGGTGCAAAAAGGTTTAAAGTATGTCTGAATACACGAATGTGTAGTTGTGGCAGATTTCAACATGATGAGATCCCTTGTAGTCATGCACTTGCAGCAATCAGACATAGGAATAAACATCGCGATGATTATTGTTCAGCTTATTATAGTAATAAGAATTATCAAGATACATATGCAATACCAATTGAACCCTTACCTTGCGAAAGCACTTGGGATGTTCCATCACATGTCTTGGAAGAGGTAGTATTACCACCAATTACAAGAAAGCAACCTGGCAGACCTCCAAAAAATGATCGCAAAAAGGGATTCACCGAAGGAGAGGGGAAGAAGAGGAAAGTAACCTGTAGTGAATGTGGTATAGTTGGGCATAACAAGAAGACCTGCCCAAAAAAAACTCATGATAATTAGCTTTGTGATATTTTTGTTGTTATTTTTACTTTGCAGTTATACAGTTGAACTATATTACTTTTATTAGATGTACTGTTTCTTAATTGCATTACCTTATTTCAAAGTTGATTACTTTTTGTTATCTTATTCATAATTTTGAATACATGGTTGTATATAGTAGATATCATAAACTCTTTTGGATTACGTGTTGTCACATATCCAGAAATATTGATAAAAAATATAAGCCAAATTCTTGGTAAAATTATGGTAAATAAGAACAAATATATGGTAAAAATAAAGGATCATAATAATTGTGTAGTTAGTAAGACAAATGTTTGCACTTTACCAACCTAAAACAATAAATTGAAAAGTAATAAATGTTAGTATATTAGTTTGGACGCTACAGTAATTAACACTCAGTTACTGTAAAATTGGTTTAC
>JAJOOS010080036.1:0-53008 GCA_029582725.1 Solanum chiquidenum | reverse complement strand
AGAAAAGAATTGTACTCAATATATAAATGTTTATTAGCTTTTGAACCATATATTGTGTATAACAAGTTTATTATAAGAACAGATAATACGCAGGTAAAGTGGTGGTTAACAAGGAAGGTACAAGATTCAGTTACAACTAAAGAAATACGGAGACTTGTATTGAATATATTAAACTTTACATTTACAATCGAGGTGATATGTACTAATAAAAATACCATTGCAGATTACATATCAAGACAAAGCTACTCAAACTGAGGAAACTACTATGGAAGAAATACTCAAAGTTATGACCACTCTTTGTAAAGAAGTGGATCATATAAATAAAGACATACAAGCAATCAAAACAAGTCAGCAGCATGACTATAAAAATGCGGAGCTATGTCAATCGGAAGACATAAAACTTCCAGAGATACAAGGTGACGTTGGGAAACACCGAAAAACCCATAACAATTATTTACTTCATGCAGCTACAGGTAGCACCTCAGCTACAAAGGAGGAAAAGAGATATGTCAGTACCAACCTAAACAAAATATTTGAAGTACCATATATACCAAAGACCCAAAATCCCCCATTTATACCACCACAAGTAAATACATATAAAGATAGCCTGAACCAAGACAAAAAATCCTATAACCACATAACCAGGACATATATAGAGAATATCCATAAAATACAAACATTCCTAAATAAAAATCCAAGATCCAAAACTACTACTAATCCACACGAGGACTATATTACCCAAATCTACAAGGCCATAATAAATTAATTGCCTTACCTAAGACAAATGCAAACCTAGTAGCTACTTGCTACAATTATGGACTATTGAATACCGTATACACGCAAACAGGAGAAGAAATAGCTACGTTACCAGAGTTACATAAAGCATTTATGCACTATAAAAGAATAACAAAAGGAACATTGTTCTATATAAGAGCCTACTCAGCACCAGCAGAGATATTATATGATGAAATAAAACCAGTTATACAAGTTATAAAAATAGGATTGACTAGGGAGATGATCATCCCAGAAAAGATCGAAGCACAGGAAGAAATACCAAAGGTAGCGATACCGGAATTTTATGCAGGAAAACGAGTTATTGGACTAGCTACCATTCTAAATGAACTAACAAATAATTATCTAAGCGAAAACTCAGTATGGAGTTATTACTCAAGAGACCAAACAATGATCTACTCAAATTGCAGAGAAATTAGACCAGCAGATATGGAAGAGATAAGGCAATGGGCACTCAGTTTATTAAAACCAGAGCAACCACCGACTACTAGAGCTATACGGAAGAATTTCATCTCAGCAGAAAAAATGACGAGATATTGTAAAACTATTGGTCAGAAATATCCAGACCACCAATGCTCAAAATGCCAAGGAGAAGACAACATAATTCCAGAAGTCCAGCTGGAGTAAGTGGAAGACAAGATAAAAAGAAGATATACAGATGGAGCAATTAGGAGAAAAGATGACAAAGAAAGAGATAGTGGTTGAAAATATGTAAAGTAAAAAGAAAAGTTGTTTGTAATTATGCGTAGTGGGATATAAAGTAGTAGGATAGGTGTAAAGTAATAGATGTAAAGTAATGTTAGTGGAATATAAAGGTAGGAATGTAAATACAACACATGTAAAGTAGTACAGTAGTAAGAAAGAGACGGATTAGAATCCTTCTCTATATAAGAAGCTAATATTTCAGATAAGAGGTAAGACTTTATACACGGAAAGCAAACCTCGCAAACCTCTCTTGTAAAAAAAAATAATATATTTTCAGAAATAAGATAAAAATTTTCTAGCAATGGAACAAGGAGATACCAGCAAGGTATATCTATTTATCATTATGCATAGCTAAAATCCTTGATTCCTGAATGTCATAGTATGATTAAATAAGTTTATATTAGTTATTATATATTAGAATTATTTTGAAGCATGTATTCTAGTTTGTTAACGTGAGGAAAAAGGGAAAACTTTCGAAAATAATGTCTAGGGTCGAAACCAAGGCAAGGAAGCCATGAAGGTAGTAGACAAAGTGGCACTGTTTAGAAAGAAATACCTTGAAAGTACGATGTTAATAGTGACCGGAGTACATGGTTTGAAATAATCTAGTTTATAATAATCTAATATAATATTATTGTTTTACTATGATATGAGGGAATTAATTAAAAAGCATGAAAAGCATGAATATGAATATGAATGACACGACTATAACTACCTATTTGCATGATGAAATGATTTACGATTATAAACTATTAATTTTGTACGTACTCAGAAAATTAGAAATTGTAGAGTTAAGAAAACTAATATGGGAAAAGATATTTGATGATGAAGACTTAGAACTAATGAATCAAGAATGGTACGAAATAAAATTACATGAATTAGACTCAGAATCAGATAGAATGAATATAAATGACTTAGAATTAGATTCCGATTAAAATGCTAAACTACGAATATTTACGAGAATGGTTAGAAGCTATAGAAGACATAAAAATATACGAACAACTAATAGAAAATAATCTATATATGTATCAAAGAACCCAAGATATGAGGTATCTAGAAATTATCATAGATAATACAAAGGAAATATTCAGACTAAAACAATTGTGTGTAAAATATGATGATAGATATTATTATATCTTACCATGAATTCTGCACCCCCTAAAATTCATCCGTTACAGGAGGATGGAGAGAGGCTAAGGGAGCTCGCGGGGCGCCTTACGATAAATACTATCGGGTGTCCCCTGCCCGAGGCTATTTCCGAGGTGGTTATTAAGGCCCAATTCCAAACGGAATTAAAAATCGAGGAAGCCCTTCGTTCGGACAGAGTGCAAGACACGTCTCTTTTTGAGAAAAGGCACCTGATTCGGGGGGAAGTCTTCTATCCCTTTGGGAAGCCCTTATCCTTGGAAACCTACTTGGACCACCTATCTCAGATAGAGAACTATGGGACCCATCGCAGCCTGCCTTATAAAAGGGTTTTGCAAGCGATTGCTCGACAGGACTTAGATCTGGTCTTTGAAGGAATGAAAAAAAGGAGAGACTGGTAGAGCTCCTCTTTGTCAGCGGCATTCTCCCTTCTATCTATCAACCATTTAATTATGGAACTTTCTCCCCGAGCTGCGGAACTAACAAGTCTATTAGAAAGTCGAATTAGCCACTTTTACACGAATTTTCAAGTGGATGAAATCGGTTCTAATTATTTCTTCAAGGTTTTGTCTATATTCGTTGTTTTCGTTATTCATCTTTTTTTAAGTGTTTTATGTATTTATATTCTAATTTTGATATAGTATCAATTTTAGGGGGTGCGGAATTCATGGTAAGATATAATAATATCTATCATCATATTTTACACACAATTGTTTTAGTCTGAATATTTCCTTTATATTATCTATGATAATTTCTAGATACCTCATATCTTGGGTTCTTTGATACATATATAGATTATTTTCTATTAGTTGTTCGTATATTTTTATGTCTTCTATAGCTTCTAACCATTCTCGTAAATATTCGTAGTTTAGCATTTTAATCGGAATCTAATTCTAAGCCGGAATACGAGTAAATCTAAATTGTTGGGTACATGCTTTCGATAGAAAATTTATAGATTAATAGTGACTAGGCTAAGCTTTAGGTGGGAATAAATTCTCTCTCCAGCAACTTACCCCGTTTCAAATGGGTTCCTCTTGGACACCCACTTGCCGCATGAAGACCAGCATACGCCTTACCCATTCACTCTCTCGAGATTAGTGTTAGGATATGGGACTAGGGTTCACTCTCTCGAGTTAAACCTCATGTCGACCCACTCTTTAGGCCATCAATCTAGTGGTCTTAGTTTTACGAACTCTCTCGAGCAAGCCGAAAACACATATATGAGATTATATTTGAAACTACAACCTCATTAGATTCATCCACAACCACTAAACGAAATCACATTTAAACCACAAATAAACTATTAATAAGAAAGACCCAACAGCAATCTTAACCCATATTCACTAAATCACACCTCAAGAATTAGGGATTTTAGCCACATATCAAGAGATAAAAATTTATACCAAAATGAGCTTGCATTCAAATGGGTATGAAGATTTAAGTCTTGCCACATGCCAAGGATGAAGAATCCAAGAGACCCAAATCCAATTTCTTGGAGATGAAACCCTTGAAAGCTCCAAGTTTTTCAAAACCCTCTCCAAAACGTAGAGAATATTTCCCCGACTCTGTTAAGAATTCAGTAATCTCAAAACTAGGTAAAATAGTGTGAAAATCGCTACTAAGAATAAAAATTGAACTAGTATTTATACTTTTCAGAAAATGTACTCCGAAGGATCTTTCGGAGACATTTGTGAGAATCGCCGATGCATTCGGCAATCCGCCCTTTGGTCTACTTCATCACCTTTCATCAGTTGCCTTCAACATCTTTGTGCGATGTGGCACTTCTTCACAGAGTCATTCGGCGATACACCGACTACTCCTTTTCATCGCCGATTTTCTTTTTTCCTTTAGGGCTTAGCACACTGGAACAAAAGGAGAATATGCGATCTGTTGGCAATTCGCCGAAAAGGTTCGGCGATTTGTGGATCTTCGTTTCTTTATTCTTCTGACTTCTTCTTGCTCATTTCGCTAAGTAGTGTCCATGTTTTGCCTCAAACTTCAAATACCTGAAATTAAAGGTTTTCATCAAATATCGAGCTAAAACCTTCATCTGAGGATATAATTTCTATTATAATATAGCCTTAAATGAGTCAAATCTATGGACTCATCAACACCCCCAGCTTAAACTTTTGCTTGTCCTCAAGCAAACACAAGTTCAGTCATTCAAAAAAGGTGTCTTGAACAGTGCTACACAAGACTCCACCATCAATGCACATAACAAAACTCAATTTACTTATCCAAAGATCAAATGTGTACCCAAAGATTCAAGTTCTGACACACCAATATCAAAGAATCTCATTCTCACAATACTTGCTTCAAATGCAAGTTCAAGCTCAGCCAAAGTGTTCGAATTCCCTCACACAAGGAATGATTCCATATTCACACACAATGGTTTGCAATTTAATGTTCTGGAATCAAATGCAATGCTCACTCTCTCCAAGAAGAACATAATGCATGCTTTCACCAATAAGTTTTCCTGTATTTTCCAATCAACATTTGTTTCAGCTCACTCAAGATCAAAAAGGTCTTTTCAAGGCTTGTAATGGGGCTGAGTGCAAAGGTATGGTCATTCAGGCTCAGTGACTTTCATCCTCATGAAATGTGGTGCTCACAACACTTCCCTTCCTCTTCTATCATCTTTTTCATTAGTGCTCATAAGTCATTCTATTATTCACTTTCCATGGATTGTTTGGGAACCCCATTTCTTTTGTACTTTTATTCTACAAACATTCTTTTTCATTATTTTTCTTTTTCTTTCTCTCTTTTTTTTTTTTTTTTACTTTTATGGATATGGAGGGGTTCCAATTTTCTTAAAACCATGGGTAAGAGGAGACTTTCCTTGCATTTCTTGATTTCCCCTTTTCATTTTACCACACCCCCAACTTAGGCTATTCAACTTTGGCCTAAGTTGGCTATTCAACTAACCACAATTCAAGAGAATTATAGGCAGTGGATAAAGAAAAGTTATGGTTTCATCAAGTTTCTTCCAAAGAAGGGTAAGGCTCAAGGGGAGTTCAAAAGAGGTTCACACACTCACAAGGTAGGTCACAAAAAGAGGTATATGTCAAATTGGCTCACACTCTTAGAAGTTACCTAAGATCATATCAAGAGATAGCATCACTTAGTTAACCGGACCAACGGGGCAAATTATAGGATCTATCATGCATGGTTCAAAGTAAGTTCATCATAAAAGGCATCGACACCAAAGTCAAACAAGACTCTACACTTTCGCTAGTGTGCAACGGTCATCACAAGAGACTCGATTTAATAAATGGCTAATCACAATGAGATGCAAAGAGTTCACATATTTTCTATGCAACTTCATTTGGCCTCGTCATAGCCGCGCATTCATGTTCGTTCAATTGAGATCACTATTCAATTCATCAGTATTGATCGGAACCAAGACTTAAATTTTGCAAAAGAACAACCACTTTCAACACACGAGAGGTGGAAAAAAATTTTGGAAAATTTTAAATTTTTTCGGAAGGGTCAAAATCATTTTTGTAATTTAAAACAAAAGGGAGTCATAAGCTCAAACATCCACAAAAAGTAGTGTAAAAACAATTTTAAACAGAACAGCCCAAATATATACAAAACATGAATCACAAATAGCACACAAAAGGTGAGCCTCACCCCACCACAATAAAATCAATTTGTCCTCAAATGCAATTAAAAGTGTTCAAAAGTAAAAATATAATAAGACAGAGAGGGAGGTAAAGAAAGGTCATGTCTATGCAGTCTCTCTCTCTGTCGGAGTCTCAGTAGTTGGTGTAGCAGTCTGTGTACAGGCATCAGTGCCCAGAGTAGCCTCAGACGGAATAGCAATGCCAAATCCACTAGGGGCTGCTGTGGACGTCTCAGTCGATCATGTCTGGATCATTGGCTGCAAAACCATCCCTATAAGATCTGGCAAGTCGCTGAATATACCCTCATCTCAGCTCTCCTATGTCTCCTCAACATTCACTGATATCAACTTTTCATCAGTCTCTACATCCGACTCTGCATGCCCTGCATCATCCCTCTGCACATCTCCGATAGTAGCCAAAGGAATCCTCGAGGTCTCAGGAGCATCCTCGTCATCTGCTCCTTGCATCAGTGTAGTGAAGTCAGTAGCCTTCAAATAGGCTACCTGCTTCTTCAACTCTATTATTTTGGCTTTTAATGTTGAAACCTAGGGTGTCTCCCCCTGTCTCCTCTCGCAAGCAGTGACTCTGGCAGTCAGATCATCAACAGTGGTCCTAAGGGAGGTTAGGGTAGTCAAGATGGCCCTATCAATCATCCCTAGAATAAATCTCTCCAATCGCGTAGACCTCACATCCGCTGAATAGGCCAACTGCCCCATCTTCAGGATAACGACATGAGTAATCCTGGCAGGCTAGGAGGAAGAGGAGGCACCTGGAGTCTGTGAAGGATAAGAAGGAGCGGGCATACCTGAAGGCTCCGAAATTGGAGTAGATGGAGATGCCTCTACTCGTAATGAGTCAACATCGACCTCTAGGGAAGTATCTGCTGGAGATGCTCTCCTCCTGTCAACCTCCTCTCATGTAAACTCAGCCTCTATACGTCGAATATCGGTGAAGGAAGATGGGGTGACCTTTATATCGCTAGCAGGATCCCGGGGTACTCCAACATGCAGGCATAACTCAGCTATCAGAACAGTAAATGGCAGAGGCTCTCATAGACATCTCCTATGAAACAAACAGTCCCAAGTCGATCCACCTCCTGGCCATGATAGAACCAAGTGAAGCCGCCTTAGGATGACGCATAATGGACGCACTCTGGGATGGCATGATAGTGTTACTGATGAAGCCAAACCAGTACCGGGAGGCAATGCTCATGTCCCTTTTCTTATTCGGGGATCCTGCCTCCATCCACCTCAGGGTGGTGTTAGAGATTATCGGAGCTAACCAACCCTTCAAATCATCCAGGGACGGAACAATAGGCAAACCCTGGTAGGGCAGTACTGAGTGTAGCGGTCGACCCAATACAACATTAATATGCTCGCTGTGACACTCCACCTCCTTGCCTCTAACCATAACCGACTTCACCGGTCGGAACTCACTAGCCTTCTTCTTATTCTTCGGGACCAACTCTCCATAGGTTAAGTAGAATTACTGAACCCAGTAAGGAATGTAAGGGCTCCGTGGCCTAGTGAACTACTCGAACCCATGATACTTGAGCGTGTCAAGTATCTCAGCATGCTTACCTTCCAAACCCTCCATAGATAGTAACTTTTCTTCTATAATGGTTCATAAACCATCACATTTCAATCGGTTTGCAATCTGGGTGGAGGGGGAGCTATGGGGAGTGTAGGGGCCACTGGAGGTGGTGGCGGAGCTAGCACTGATTCAGTAGTTGGAGGAGTGGCAGTTGAAGGAGTTCTGGTAGATGTGGGCTCATGAGTTCTAGCCCTGAGTTCATTTCTTCGATTCATCAAAGGTTGCTCATCCTTCGGTTCAGAAAAAGTAGGTTCAACACTTATACCCTTCCTAGCTATGTGCTTTTTTTGTTAGCCTTTATCTCCTGGTTGGAGGTCATCCCTTTTTCTCTTTGGAGGGTTTGATACTCCTTCATTGATTGTAATGCCTTTAGTATTTTTCTACGGTTGCTAATTTAAATTGATGTGAACCATATCAACAAAAAATCGAGAGGAGTTAAGAAAACAGAAGCACACTCTAGCACAACAAATCTTGTTGCAGAGAAGCTCGCCGATCCAATCAGTGAGCCACCGAGCCTCCTTGGCGAGCGAAGTCTGACTCGCCGATGAGGTTGGCCTAAAAATTAAAGCAAATCGGCGATAAGAGAGTACTTTCGGCTGATCTCTGACTACTTTTGGCGAGCAATGGTTTGTCCGCCGAAAGTTACAGAGCATAAGGGTCTCAGGGATAGAATACAGAGGGTGGTTAAGAGTACTTTCTGTAAGCCGCCGAGTGTATTCGGCGACCCATGGCTTCTCGCCGAAAGTCACCGTCTTAAACATCCAATTTGACAGGATATTAAAGGGGAGATAGAGATATTAGGTGAACCGCCGAACGATTCGAAGAGCTCGACCCAGCTCGCCAAATGGTCCAACGTCCCTACATTTAATCCACCTTCTCTAATTCAATCCCGCAAACCCTGAAAACAAAATCAAAGCATGCATTAACAAAATTCAAGCAAGACCCATGCTACCCATCACCCCGGGATACTCAGATTTCTCCTAAATTTGCCGCATTTGGCCATTTGACGATATTTGCCCTTAAGAACGGTGTCACCCGCTCTACCATTGAGCAAACTTTTGACATTTAGCAGAAACGTGGGTTACTCAGACTTCACCCAATCAATCTAACGACACGCAATCACGACATAATTCATTAAAAAGCACAAATAATTATGGCCATTTGACATCAACCAATACAGACAAGATTTTCAAATTAAAACAAGCATTTAAGCATTCTAATCCAATCAGAGAGGCCCAACACACATCACTAAGAGACAATTATTGCAAATGAGTAAAAAACTTTCAAATGTAAATGTAGGAAAAGGAAACCAACTTTCAATGTTGATTATATTCGATTTGAAAAGCTAGACAACAAAGTATTCCAATTCTGAGCACAAGTCCCAAACTAAAATGCTAGAAAAATGCTAAATTTAAGAAGGTACCACCTTAGCGCGAATTTAGGAGATTTGAGCGCGAGGGAAAGTGAAGTAGTTGAAGTTTTGAATCTTTTGGCCATTATAAACCGTCCAGTTCGTGCTCGTTTGGTGACGTTAGTTCTATTCGTCGAGTGGTCCCTTTTTCTACCGATTGTTAAAACTTTACATACTTCTTGGGATCAAGATGGCGGTCTAAGTCGAGATCGCCGACCTGGTCAGTGATGCACCAAACTGCTTCTCAAGGTCGCCGAGATTTACAGGCTCTAATTTAAAGCTTGAGTTGAGCAAAACGGCGGGTCAGGTCGGGCACGCCAACCTATTCGGTGGTCCACCAACTAACCATTTTCTCGCCAATCTCTATTTTTCACCACTTTCCATATTCAAACCCGCATCACTAACACACCATTATTCATAAAAGTAAATTAAAGCATTTAAAACCTTGGGTTGCCTCCCAAGAAGCGCCTTATTTAACGTTGTGGCATGACACGAGTCCTTACTCACTCCCCATTGGTTGGGTTGGTCCTAGTGTTAACGGACAACCCCAATAGTTTGTTCGAGTGAAGAGGAGGCACCGCATAGTTCAGGAGCGTCCTGATCAGTTGGATCGATCTAGAGTATGAGCCAACCATTTTATTCCACACTGCAATACTCTCCGTCATCTCTTCTAATAGTCAATCTTGTTTGGTGACCTTTTGGAGAATGATTTAGAGTGTGTCCTAGACACGATTGTTCTCCCTGTCTCTAGATGGCTTCCTCTCATGAGGAGGTATGTACCACCCTGGACTCTTGCACTGGTTTTCCACCTCCGTTATTCTGGTGGCCAACTCATTCAGCTGAGTTACCAGTGCGGTTAACTCAAAGTTTCTCTTGACTTCTTAGCTCTACTCAACCGAGTTGCCACCATTCCCATCGTCCATCTTCGGGGAACCTACCTACACCAACAAATTTAAAGAAAAACAAAACTAAAAAAAAGATTAGTAAACTACGATCACTGAAAGAAGAATTCAACTTAAACCAAAATCTTTCAGGTAACACCACTCCCCGGTAGTGGTGCCATTTTGATGTTTGTGTAATCAACGACATAACTTTCAGTACAAGTGTCTATGATCGTGCAATAGTAAAACTAATCGTAGCTAAAGAAGTTAATGATTAAAAATATAGTAAATTAAGGGGGGACACAAAAGTGTCAATTAACAATGGGGGTTTTGTCACTAGTAAAAAAATAAATAGTAAAGAATGAAAGATTTCTAAATAATGAGAGGGGATTCTTGGGATGTGACTGGAATTTGGTTAAATCTAAATTTTTAGGTACATACTTTCGATAGAAAATTTATAGAGTAATAGTGACTAGGCTAAGCTTTACGTGTAAATTCTCTCTACAACAACTTACCCCATTTGAAATGGATTCCTCTCGGATACCCAGTTGCCACATGAAGACCAACCTACTCCTTACCCCACTCACTCTCTCGAGTTGAGTGTTAGGATATGGGACTAGGGTTCACTCTCTCGAGCTGAACCTCATGTCGACCCACTCCTTAGGCCATCAATCTAGTGGTCTTAGTTTTACGACCTCTCTATCGAGAAAGCCGAAAACACATATATGAGATTATATTTGATACTACAACCTCATTATATTCATCCACAACAACTAAATGAAATCACATTTAAACCACAAATAAACTATTAATAAACAAGACCCAACAACAATCTTAACCCATATTTGCTAAATCACACCCCAAGAATTAGGGTTTTTAGCCACACATCAAGAGATATCAATTTCTACCTAAATAAGCTTGCATTCAAATGAGTATGAAGATTTAAGTCTTGTTACAAGCCAAGGATGAAGAATCCAAGAGATGCAAATCCAATTTCTTGGAGATAAAACCCTTGAAAACTCCAAGTTCTTCAAAATCCTCTCCAAAACATAGAGAATATTTCCCCGACTCTATTTAGAATTCAGTAATCTCAAAACTAGGTAAAACAGTGTGAAAATCTCTACTAAGAATAAAAACTGAACTAGTATTTATAGTTTTCAGAAAATGGTCTTCGAAGTATCGTCGATGCATTCGGCGATGCTAGTGAGAATCGACGATGCATTCGGCGATCCTCCCTTTGGTCTACTTCGTCGCCTTTCATCAGTTTCCTTCAGCATCTTTGTGTCCTGGATAATTGGACAATGTGGCACTGCTTCGCGGACGCTGACTGCTCCTTTTCATCTCCGATTTTCTCCTTTCTTTCAGGGCTCAACACACTGGAACAAAAGGAGAATATGTGATTTATTGGCGATTCGCTGAATAAGTTCGGTGATTCACGGATCTTCGTTTCTTCATTCTTTCGGCTACTTTTTGCTCGGTTTTTTTAAGTAGTGTCCATGCTTTGCCTCAAACTTCAAATACCTAAAACATAAAGGTTTTCATTAGATATCGGGATAAAACCTGCATCTGAGCACACAATTTCTATTAAAATATAGCCCTAAATGAGTACAATTTGTGGACACATCAAAACAAGATAATGCAATTTATATGAGCATAATACAAGTGAATGTTTCATTATATGTGTTGTGATGTCATGTGTGGTGAGTACTTGCTTATTTTTTTCATTAAATATCATCTAGAACTTTACAAAAGTGTGCCTAATGAGTAACTTTTGTGTAATTTATGGAATATGATTGAGGCGTTTCTTTGAAAAGGTCAAGTTTAAATCCTTTTCTATTTGCCTCCAAATGAAATATCCCAAGTATAGACCTTTGAGCCTTTTAGTACTTCTTTTTTTCTAACTCACTGTATTGAGCAAAATCCCTATTTATTGATACCATAAGTATTCGATCCTAAAGTAATCCTTAATGCACTATGTTGAGATGAAAAAGTGAAAAAAATGGTGAAAGTAGAAAAGGGTGGAAATGCTTGGTTTGTGGCGAAATGAAAGAAAAGAAGTAGAAAAATGATGCTCTATGAGTTTCTCAATCTGTGTTGGCCCTGGTCCCATTTTGGACAATGTGCACTTTGACTAAGTTTAAAAGCACAAGTTGAGGGTGGCTAATTCAGAAATTACATCGATGATGTCCCTCGTTCTACCAAGGACATCGCCCACCTCCACTCATGTGGAATACATAAGTTGAGGGTGTCTATTGTCGTGTTTTAAAAAAGAAACAAATTGTAGAAATAAGGGCCTAAGTAAAGGAGAGGGCAAGGTTTAAAGTATAAGTGGGAAAATATTCATTGAGTGTACCAAAGGGAAAGATAAAGTATTGAAAATGTATGTCCACAAGAAGATCAAAACATGTGCATTAGGGAGAATGGGTCACTAATTTTATTTTAAAATGTATCCTCCCTTACCTTAGGTGACATTACAACCAAATATAAGTCCCGTTGATTCTATGAGTAACACTTTGTGAAATTTAAAGTACACTAAGGGCAAGCTTATGACATGTTAGGATGTGAAAACTTCATTTGTGATTGTGAGTTAAATTTTAAAAAATGAGTCTTGTGTTTGAAATACAATGTACGAACATGATGTTTGTGTGAGATAAAGGCTATACTAAAAATGGTGAGGGTATTTATGACGCATGTTTGGTAATTACTCTTGTTTGGTGTGTTTCTATGATGTTGCATTAGCCCGAAATTATTGAAAAAGAGTCATTCATTGAGGTTGTGAATTGTTGATTGGTAGACTATTATGATGAACCAAAATTGTGAACTATCGCACAAAGTGTGTACCACTAAATCATGAAAAATGATGTTTGGTTGATTCTAAAGTAGGTAAATAAGTCCAAGGGATAAGAGTTATGAGTGGATAGTTTAAAGTTTATTCGAGGACAAATAAATGTTTAAGTGTGGGGTTGTGATATTGGGAAAATTTATATGCCCAATTATAGTGAATTACCTATCTTTAACGTGAGCTTAAGAATATTCACTAGTCTAATTGACATATTATGACTTAGGATTGTGATGATTGCATACTAATACACATGATTAGCTATTTTGCAGGGTTTCTAAGAGAAGTGGTTGAATAAGGAGAGCAAAGAAAACAAGGAAAACAAAGTGACACACATTAGAAGCTTGGAGCGATGCCCCATCCCCCTTGGCGCGACAGTGGCGTGAAGCACCAGACTAAGAAGTATTGAAGGTCTGTTTTGGCGCATTGCTGGCTCAATGCGCCAGCCCCTAACCAACGTGTGATGTTTATCGTGACCAACGACACTAACTACGGTTCGAGTGTCTACGATCGTCAACCAAGGGTTGGGGTCATTTTCCAAGGGAGCGGTTTTGAGAATTAATAGTAAATAAAATCTAGATCTAACTAGTCGTAGCTAAAGAAATTAACGATTAAAAATATTGTAAATCAAAGGGGGTGACACGAAAGTGTCAAATATCGATGGGGTTTTTTGTCACTAGTAAGTAAAAACACCAAAAATAACAAAGATATCAAGTATAGGGAAGAGTTCTTGGGGTGTGACCACAATACAAGTTGAGATAAATAGTTGGGTACATGCTTTCGATAGGAAATTTGCAAAGATAATAGTGACTAGGCTAAGCTTTAGATGGAAATAAGTTCCCTCTCGGGCAACTTATCCCGTTACAAATGTGTTCCTCTCAGACACCCATTTGTCGCATGAAGACCAGCCTATGCCTTACCCCACTCACTCTCTAGAGCTGAGTGTTAGGATATGGGACTAGGGCTCACCCTCTCGGGCTGAACCAAATGTCGACTTACTCCTTAGGCCATTAGTTTAGTGGTCTTGGTTCCGCGACCTCCCTCTCGGGCAAGCTGAAAACACTTGAGTGACTTTGTATTTGCAACTACAAACCCATTAACTTAAACCACAACCACTAGGTGAAATCACCATTAAAATACATCTAACCTATCAACAAGCAAGACCCAACAATAATATCAACACATATTTGCTAAATCACAACCCAAGAATGGGGGTTTTTAGCCACACATCAAGAAATAACAAAATACACCTAAAGTGATAGTGAAATCAAATGGGTATAATAAATTAAACCTTGATTTAAGCAAAGGAAGATGAATAGAAAAGACCCACTTCCAACTTGGGGAAGATGAACTCCTTTCTTCAAGTTTATCAAAACCCTCTCCAAACTTGAGAGTTAAAAGTACTAAAAATTATATGGTCTAAAATTTGATACTAAAATCTGCTGCTAAGCTATAAGTCTCAACGAGTATTTATAGTTTTCAAAAATATGTGATGTGGCGGATCACTTCGACGACATTAGTCGGAATCGCCGATCAACTCGGCGATTCGCCCTTTGGTTTAGTTCAACGACGTCTTGCACCGTCCTTTGGCATCGTTGTGCTCTGTGTCATTGGGCGACATAGTACTGCTTTGCAGAACTATTTGGCGTCACGCCGACTATTCCCTTTTTCCGCCGACTTGATCCTTTTCTTCAGTGCTCAGCACACTGGGCCAAAAGGAAAAGTGAGACCCTTCGGCGATTCGCCAAGTGAACTCGACGATCCTCAAGCCTTTATTTTCTTGTTCTTTTCCGCCTTTTCGTTCCTTTTTGCGCCTACGTGTCCATGCTTCCACTAAAACTTTAAATACCTGAAACTTAAGAATTTTCATCATATATTGAGATAAAATAAGTATTTGAGGACTTTATTTCTATTTTTTTTAAAACCCTAAATGAGTCCAATCTGTGGACTCATCAACACCCCCAACTAAAACTTTTGCTTGTCCTCAAGCAAACTCAAGTTCAGTCGTTCAAAAAGGAGGTGTCTCAAACAGCGATACACAAGACTCAATCATCAATGCACACAACAAAACTTCAAACTACTTGTCTGGAGATTCAATTGTGTACTCGAAGATTCAAGTTGTGACACACCATTACCAAAGATTCTCATGCTCGTAATACTTGCTACTAATGCAAGTTCAAGCTCAACAAAAGTATCTAAATGCCCTCACACAAAGAATGATTCCATATTCACACACATGAGTTAATCAATTTAATATCAGGAATCAGATGCAATGCTCACACTCAAAAAGGGGAACACAATGCATGACTTCACCCATAGGCTTGCCCTTATTTTCCAATCGACTTTCCAAGGCTTGTAATAGGGCTGAGTGTATAGGTATGGTTATTTAGGCTCAATGACTTCTTAATCCTCGTGAGATGTGGTATTCTCAAGGCATCCCCTTCTTTTCCCTAATAAATTCTTTTTCTAGTGCTTCTAAGTCGTCTTTTTATTCATCTCCATGGATTGCTTGGAAACCCAATTTTTTTGTACTTTTATTCCAAAACTTTTCTCTTTCATTCTTTTCTTCTTCTTTTTTTATATGGAGGGTTTCCATTTTTCCGCAACACTATGGGTTAGGGGAAACTTTTCCTGCACTTCTTGATTTCTCCTTTTCTTTTTTCACCGCACCCCCAACTTAGGCTTTTGGCCTAAGTTGGCTATTCACTAAACCACAAATCAACAGGATCATAGGTGATAGATCAAGTAAGGTCTAGGGTTCATCAAGGTTCTTTCAAATAAAGGTAAGGCTCAAAGGTGTTCAAGAGAGTTTCACACGCTCACGAGTAGGCCACAAAAGAGGTATATGTAAAATTTGGCTCACACTCTTTGAAGTTGCCTAAGATCATATCAAGAGGACACCTTTCTCAATCAATCAGACTAACGGGGAAAATTCTGGGTTTATTCATGCATGATTCAGAGTAAGCTAATCACACAAGGCATCGACACTTAAGTCAAACAAGACTACATACTTTCGCTAGTATGCAACAGTCATTACAAGAGAATCAATTCGATAAATGGCTAATCACAACAAGATGCAAAGAGTTCACATATTGTCTATGCAACATCATTTGTCCTCATCGTAGCCTTACATTCATGTTGGTTCAATTGAGAGCACTATTCAAGTCATCAGTATTGATCGGAACTGAGACTTGAATTTTGCAAAAGAAGAGCCACTTTCAACACAAGCGGTGGAATTTTTTTTCGAAAAATAATTTTTTTTTAAGGGTCAAAATCATTTTTATAATTGAAAACCAAAAAGAGCCATGAGCTCAATCATCCATAGAAAGCAGTGTAAAAATAATTTTAAACAGAACAGCCCAAATATACACAAAACACGAAATTGTCAACACAAAAGGTGTGGGCCTCACCCCACCATAAATAAAAGCTATTTGTCCTCAAATGCAACTGATAAGTATCCAACAGTTAAAATAAAGAAAGATAGAAATGGAGGTAAAGAGAGGATCCTGTCTACACATTTTCTCCACCTGCCAGGGCATCATTTCCTGATGCATTAGCCTGGAATGTGACAATGGTCCCCGAACTATTATTCTGGGTCGCATTGTGTTAATTTGCCCCGGCTTCTGCAGTGATGTTACCTGCAACCATTATGTCCACTTCATGGGCCCCCAAAAAGGAGTCTATGTCCATGTAGAATCTACGTTTCCATGAAGAAATAGTGGGGTCAATGGGGGTCTTCCTGCTGGCACTTGCTTTCTTACTCTCTTTTCTTTCTTTGTCCAGTTCAGCTATCTTCTGGTCTCTTTTAAAATCTCGTGCTCTTACATGTTGGGGTGGCATGTCCCTTCCTGCAACTTTTGGTCTAGCCATATCTGTAAATCACTTTGAGATAATGTTAGAACATATTTGACAAACAAAATAGGAACTTTTATCTGCAGAAAGATGAGATAATTTATTTGGCGTGCCGCCGGCTACACTTCGGTGAGTCACAGACAATTCGCCGAAGGTCATATTGCCGAAAGAGTTATGGGTGCAGACAAAGGGCACTTAAGGTGTCATTCGGCAAGTGGCCGAGTACGCTTGGTGATCCTGTGCTTCTCGCCGAAAGTTATATTAGCCACAATAAATAAAGCATGATATTAAAGGTGAGTTGGGGTACTTAGGCGAACTGCGGAGTGCTTCGGCGAGCTCGCTACAGCTCGCCGGATCAACTATCGTGCCTACTTAGGCCCAACTTTTGATATCGGCCCTGCAAACCCCCTTCAGACACAATTTAAGCACACAAGGCACAAATTATTCGAAGATCCACAACAATTTTTATACACCCAGATCAATACAATTTCAAGTCAACGCACGATCTAGTGGGATTCTACCAGTTACTCAGCAAGTATTGAATCGTAATTGGTAACAAATGTAATCCCATCAACTTTGGAGACTCAACAATGATTTTATATTATCAATCATTATGCAAATGAGTACAAGTTTTGATAAAACATCTGAGGGGTTTGATTACAAACCTTTGGTGCTGAATTAGATTGTATTAATGTGCTAGGCAGCAATGGGATCCAAATCCGCGCACAATTTGATACTTAGAATACTGTGAATGTGAGAGAAATGTAACTACTAGGTGCAAGTGTGAGTTTGTAAAAGGGACAAAGTGAAAGAAAGCGAATAAAATAGAACTTTTAAACCTGTGGCTTGTGACCATCCAGTTTCTGCTCTTTCGTCTATGTCAGTCGGTCTCGCCCAATCACCCGGCAATGCACTGAACGTCTGATTTTCTCGCCGAACATAACAAAGTTTTTAGTTCAGGTGGGCGTTGCATTGGCGATCTATGTCGAGATCACCAACCGAGTTGGCGATGCACCGAAGAAAATCACACTCCGCCGAGTTTTACAGACCCAACCTTTAAGATGTATTGAATCAAATGGTGGGACTGATCGGTTACGCCTAACTTGTCAGCGATCCGCCAAGCGGGAATATTGCTCACCTTCATACATCTCTTCAAGCACCTTCCTCACTCAATCTGTACAAATAACACTATTATTTCATCAAGATAACAAAGGCAAGTAAGGGGTTTTGGATTGCCTCCCAAATAGCGCCTTAGTTAACGTCGTGGCAAGACGCAAGTCAACCTTCAGACATCACTCTTGGGGTTAGCCATAGTATCACTAGGCAAACCCCCTTGTTGCCTTGGATTTAAATGAGAAGAGAAATGACCCATTTGGGTCTCTAACTGCTTGATTGAAACTGAATCAGAGGTGACGGTCTGGTTAAGGGTAGACACATCTTCTTTCATGCCTTTTAGCATTTTGTCTGACCCTTCAACTTTGTTTAGGATACGAGAGAGCATATCCTCGGACCTACCACCTTCCAAATCCTTGGGCTTTTATCGCTCTTGGGGAGGCACATATCTATCCTTCTTTCCATCTTTCCAATTTGGATTTTGATCCCTCCATTCACGGTCTTGGTCTTTCCATCCTTCGTCTCTAGACCAACCTTTGTTACCACCCTGCCTTGGGTAATTTGAACGGTAACCACCACCTTGGTTTGCTAGAAAATTTACCTCCTCGCTATATAGCGCATCAAACTTCATCTCTTTAGGATTCGTGCTCCCAAACCCCCACAACATTGACACTATGAGTACCAGCCTCCATGAAATTCTTAGATAGAATATCAAGCTGTGTCATAATCTTAGCCATCTCTCATTGTCCTTTTTAATCTACTCCTTAGATAGCTGGAAGGTGACAGGTAATACCTGGTCTTCACGAGTGTACCACGCCCTGTTGATAGTTGTCATGCCATATAAAAGTTGGGCCGCTACCACATACGGCTGCTGCATTAAACCTCCAGGTGAGAGTTGGTCAGCAACACCCTTGTTTACCGAGTCGAGACTCCGGTTGAAGTATTGAAGGAGCACGTTATCAAGAAGACCATGGGTTAGACATTGTAGCACCAATTTTTTAAATCGAATCCAAGTTTCGTGTAGAGGTTCTCCATTCAGACGCTTGAAGCTTTGGATGCTATCCCGAATAGTCATCATCTTCGAGGGAGAGAAAAATTGCACATTAAATGCGGAGACCAGCTCCTCCTATGAAGTGATCAAATTTCTCGGAAGTTAAGCTAACCACTTGCAAGCTTCCCCCATCAGATAAAATGGGAATAATCGCAGCCTGACTGACTCTTGAGAGATGTTCTTGAAAGAGAATGGCCCACAAACATCTATGAAGTTTCAAAGATGCTCATGGGGATCCTCATGAGCCAATCCACTAAAGAGTCCTTTTAGTTGCAAGAGCTGCAACATAGTGCTCATTATATGGAACACTACATTCCCCTCAGCTGGACGTAAGTGGATGGCTCCAATACCTCCCATGAGAAGAGGGTCATTGACATTTGGCTCTTGGACATCATTGAGGTTACCGATGTCATCTTGGTGACCCACCTGACTACCATTACTACCGTTAACACTCATGCTTTCTGAAACGCTTACAAAATCAACAAAACAAGACTAAAAGTTAAGTTAGTAAAACTACAACTAAGAAGAACAAAAATTCTACAAATCTAAAAATTCTCAAATAACACCACTCACCGGTAGCGGTGCAATTTTGATGCTTACCGTGACCAACGACACTAACTATGGTTCGAGTGTCTACGATCATCGATAATATAGTAACCCAACCGAGGGTTGGGGACGTGTCGCAAAGGAGCGGTTTTGAGAATTAATAGAAAAAAAATCTAGTTCTAACTAGTCGTAGATTAAGAAATTAACGATTAAAAACATTGTAAATCAAAGGGGGTGACACGAAAGTCTCAAATATCGATGGGGTTTTATGTCAGTAGTAAGTAAAAACAATAAAAATAAGAAAGAAATCAAGTATGGGGAAGAGTTCTTAGGGTGTGACCGCAATACAAGTTCAGATAAATATTTGGGTACATGCTTTCGATAGGAAATTTGCAGGATAATAGTGACTAGGCTAAGCTTTAGATGGAAATAAGTTCCCTCTCGGGCAACTTACCCCGTTTCAAATGCATTCCTCTCGGACACCCATTTGCCGCATGAAGACCAGCCTACGCATTACCCCACTAACTCTTTTGAGCTGAGTGTTAGGATATGGGACTAGGGCTCACCCTCTCGAGCTGAACCTCATGTCGACCCACTCCTTAGGCCATCAGTCTAGTGGTCTTGGTTTCGTGACCTCCCTCTCGGGTAAGCCAAAAACACATGGGTGGCTTTGTATTTGCAACTACAAACCCATTAACTTAAACCACAACCACTAGGTTAAATCACCTAAAAATGCATCTAACCTATCAACAAGCAAGACCCAATAATAATATCAACACATATTTGCTAAATCACACCCAAAGAATGGGGTTTTTAGCCACACATCAAGAAATAAAAAAATACACCTAAAATGATAGAAAAATCAATTGGGTATAAGAAACTAAACATTGATTTAAGAAAAGAAAGATGAATAGAGAAGACCCACTTCCAACTTGGGGAAGATGAACTCCTTTCTTCAAGTTTTCCAGAACCCTCTCCAAATTTGAGAGTAAAAAGTACTAAAAATTATATTATCTAAAATTTGATACTAAAATTTTCTCCTAAGCTATAACTCTCAACGAGTATTAATGGTTTTCAAAAATATGTGTTGTGCTGGATCACTTCAGCGACATTAGTCAAAATCGCCGATCAACTCAGCAATTTGCCCTTTTGTGTAGTTCCGCGTCGTCTTGCACCGTCCTTCAGCATCGTTGTGCTCTGTGTCATTGGGTGACATAGTACTGCATCGTGGAACTATTCGGCGATACGTCGATTGCACCCTTTTTCTGTCGACTTGATCCTTTCCTTCAGGGCTCAGCACAGTGGAATAAAAGGTGAAGTGAGACCCTTCGGCGATTCGCCAAGTGAACACAGTAATCCTCAGGCCTATATTTTCTTGTTGTTTTCAGCCTTTTCGTTCCTTTTCGCGCATAAGTGTCCATGCTTCCACTAAAACTTTAAATACCTGAAACTTAAGCATTTTCATCAGATATTGAGACAAAATAAGCATTTGAGGACACTATTTCTATTAAAATAAAGCCCTAAATGAGTCCTATATGTGGACTCATCAACGTGCTATGTGAAATTTGGTTTAATTAGGATTCCTTCTTGGGCTAGAATAAGAAATTATTTTCCTAAACACTATAAATAGTACCTTAGGGTTATTTTGTGGTTGTTCGACTTCTTTTTAGTGTGCATGAGCAAGGATTAAAACGCTGTAGTTTTGAATATTATGAGTGGATAAACGCCCTTGTTCTAGGGCTGTAGCTACGGATGATTGTTGAACATCAATGCTTTTAAATTAATTATGGGTTATCATTTTAAGTTACTTTTGTCTTCTTGTTTTAGTATTTCTTGATTGGCCACCATAGAGATAAACCTCTTGTCTATTTTTGCACTCGAGAGACGATAAGGTAGATAGAGAAAAGGAAACAAAGAGCTTTATCTTTCATTAAATTGATTAGATTTGTGTTTAGGAGTGATGCCTAGACGAACACCTAGTTTGGTTACAAGACATGATGATATATAAATGCTTGTCAATTAGGACTTCCAATCCCCGCTCAACGATGTAGTTAGACACCTAATTGAAGTACCGATTAGAGGCCAGGACAGCATAATCTTAAAATCAACCCTGTAAATCAATAACTTAATACCCTAAATTAGATTATTACTTGAGATTGATACATGAAATCCAAAATATGTTGCATCCCTAGAATTGTCTCTTACTTGTTTAAAACAACAACTTGAAGTCGTTCGCACTAGTTACTTTATTTATTAAATTTTTCGTAGTTGTAATAAACAACAATTAAACTCCTGTGAAGATACTTTTTTTGAATTCTGGAATTAAGTTAACTAATATAAATTGATCGTAAGTCCCTTTGGTATGATAACTCATTCAAAAAGGAACTATACTACTTTTGCAACCATATACACTTGCATGTGCATTTGGGTGCAACAATATTCTTTACCGTGGTTGCGTAGGAAGAATAAAACTATCTAACCATAAATGGACTATACTTTCCTGGTACCTCCGCCATCCACTCACACCTATGCCTCTTAAATAACTCATGTATGGCTGGTACAGTGTGGAGGCTGCCTGTGAGAAGCCTTTGCTCCTTAGTAATTGGACGGAAATGCTTTTATTGTGAATTTTGTCGCATAGCATCTTATAGATTTGAAACATTCAAGTGACTCACCATCAGTTTGGCTTATCGACCACCGAAATCAGCTCAACCGACTCGGTGAAAGGAGGATTATGTGCTTCTCTGAACTCAAATGCTTCAGAAGTTGATGTTGCAACTGAGTTTGAGCTGGAACCTAACTCTAACTATGGTAATGTTGTGACTCCCTACTACCCTCTATCGCAATATGTGCTCCCTTCTCAAATTGGGAAGCATTCTCATTACTGGTGGAGTTCAAGGCAACCGACACCGTGACTATTTATGTTGTCTTTCTTGTTGGTGAGTAGTCTAGGCTGGCTTTGGCGAATCATTATCGGTGCATGGGTTGAACTGAAACCCGCTCAACTTTGCATCAGTGAGTTCATCATGTAGTTAAAACTGGACCGAAGGGGCAGTGGACTTAGACCACCCTTTTCTTTGGACGTGGTTTGTTTCTTTTTCGGTATTGTACATGGGGAAGACTTCTTAGTACCCAAAATATTCAAAGCAAAGCAAGAATGAAGAAAATAAAACTATGAATCCAAAAGTAAACGATTTTTTTTTTATAACAATGATAATTTTATGACCTATGGTTGGTTTTTATGGACCATAGAAGCTTATATGGACCATAGGGCCCAACCGTAGGAAAGGCAAAAGTACGGTCTGTCAAAGTTCATACGGACCGTAAATCAAACTGTCATTCCTAACTAAGGTAATTTTTTTTGCTTCAGAATGATGGGGCTTGATCTACAATCCTTAGGAATTCATACGTTCCGTAGATCGAATAATCAACCAAAAAATTAGCAGTTTTTAGGACCAACTTCCATGCAATACACATTTTTAACATCAACCCATCCTATCCTTGTCTGATCATGCATCTTAACATAATTTCATGTGATTTCTTCATCCTTAGGGTTTACACATATCATTTAATCACAAAAACAAGTAGCAACAATCTTAAACCATAAGTCAAGAAAATGATTTGGAGTAATTTGTTCACATATTTACACATAATTGACAACACTCACATTTACTTTCATCCCAAGGGTATAATCTAATCAATTTAAGCATACAAAACAAGCATCGCATATCCTAGGTCAAGTAGCAACTTCAAATTCAACTAATTTAGTCTAGTTAGGCTAAATGGCATACCTTTAGATTAATTTCCAAGTTGTGTGAGTGTATGTCCAATCTTTAGATGCCTACAATTATATGACCAACTCGATAATTTCCCGGACCCGCAAAGGCCTTTCTTTTGGAGGTGTGAAAATTTGTTAAAAATAGAAGAAAAAAGGAAGAAATGGAGAAGATGGGAGGAAGGGATTAAATAGTGGAAGTAGGAATTTGAAAGATGAGTGATTCGTATCTGAAAGTGTAACACCTCAGATTCAAAATATGGAAAATTTTAGTCTTTCCGAAACTCTGGTGCTAAAACACACAGAGCCACCAACAGTCTGTAGGTTAGCCCTCAGACTATAGGTGGGGCATTGGTTAGCCAGTCCAAAAGGTCAAGTTCCAGTACTTTTATGATGGTCCTCTAGGATGGCTTGTCTTCCAATGCACGAGTCGTAGATAGGTCTTATAGGTGAGTCCTAGAGATAGAGAGATTTTGAGGCCAAGTTGGGACATATGGTCGTGGTCCACAGTCCGTCGATGGAACCATGGGCCGTAAGTATGGTGCGTTGTTAGGAGCCCAAAATTGGGGTCTCTGAACTCATTGACGACCAACCAGGATGGTCCATGAGTTGATCGATGGACCATAGCTGGTGTTGTCGGTGAGATCGATAATTATTCTAAGTTGGGTTTTTAGGTCTTTTCTTAATTATTCTACACTAATACTATGTTCTTTTAACCTTCACCTTAAGCTATATAAAAAGTGTTTTTACCCCCTAATTTCATCAATTGAAACCATTTTCTCAAATCCTTAAAGAAGAACAGACTTCTTCTCCAAATATGTCTCTCACTTGAAGTCGAAGAAGAGGAAAGTTAAGGTATCAAGATCAAGCCTCCTAATCCTCCATTGCTTACAAACTTTTGGCATCAAGATATAATAGTATTCATATATGGAGTCCTTTTCTCCATGGGATCCCTAAATTCTCCAATTTTGTAAAGCTATAATATCCAATTCAAGTTAGAGTTTTGTTCCATGTCATGGTTTCCTTTCAATATTGGTTAAATTGGTTGTTTTATGACTTTTGATGCATGAATTGAATATATTTCATGTTTTTAAGATAATTCTACGTGAACCCATGCATAACCTATGTTTTCTAAGCTATAATGATATAATGTGGGTTTCGAACTATAAAAGATAATTTTATCAAAATATGCATGTTCTTCTAAAATATGATATAAGTTGTTTTGAGAGTAAAATATTAAATGTTGTTGTTGTTGATTGTTGTGAAAGATTTTCTCAACTAAACTTTGAATCAATATTAAGAGATATTTTTAATGAAACCTAGTTTGGATTGGTTACTTCATTGTACCTTTCCAAGGATAATACTATGAATAGCTTGGATTGGTTAATTAATTGTACAATTCCATGGATGATACTATGACTAGCTTGGATTGGTTACTTAATTGTACCTTTTCATGGATGGTACTATGAGTAGCTTGGATTTGTAGCTTAATTGTACCTTTCCATGGATTATACTATGACTAGCTTGGATTTTTTACTGAATTGTACTTTTCCATGGATGATAATGATGTCTCTAGCTTGGATTGGCTACTTGATATGCCCTTTCATGGATAATAAGACAAGCAGTGATTACCCATGTCTCCATAATGATAGGGAAAGAGTCTAATACCCTTGTCCCATAATGATAGGATGAATTCAGATTTATGGAAATTATCCCAAAATAATGAACAAATGTTATCTTTAGAAATATCTCACGAATGTTTTAGATACGTTAACTTAAATTTACCATGTTTTTATTACTTATGTTTTCTAACACTTTTTACCATGTTTTAGCTTGATTATTGCATACCTTGAAAATTTCCTTTTAAGCCTGATTTCACATGTTTTATGCATTACTATCATACTTGGTACATTATTTGTACTAACGCATTCCATTCCTCCCACCATCTGGAGATGACTTCTGGTTGGGAACTAAAGACGAGGATTTACCCTGATGTGTTGACAATGATGAGTTCTGGCCGGTTTAATTACTTGTAGTTGTAGAATTTGTAGGTATTGGGCTTCCACTGGCACCTTTTGAGATTGAAGAAGTGGTAGGAGAGACAACTATCATGGGGGAAGAGGGAGACTGATTATTGTTTGGGTGTTGTTGTTCTGGTGAAGGAGGAGTGGATCTCTGATTCGTGCCAAATGATATCTACATTCTTTGTACTAACGCATACTCTTGCCTATATTTCTTATCAAAATGTAGGCTTCGGTACTTCAGATTCGAACTTCCGTGCTAGAGATCTTTAGTAGACCCTTTAAGATTGGTAAGTCCTCATGTTCCGAGGACTGAGCCTTTATTTCATTATGTCATTTCATTTCATATTTGTACTTAATGTACAGGCTACGTCCCGATCATTTCTTATATACTAGATTTGGAGTTGATGTTTAGACTTCAACTTCGGTTTATAAACTTTTATAATTTGGAACTGTCTTTTAAATCTTTTTAAAAAAACTCTTTTATATTTTATGATCTATTTTAAGTGGCTTGTATAAGGCCTCTCTGGGTCTTATACACCATGTCACATCTAGGGTGTACTTTGAGTCATGAAAAACTTGGTAATCAGAGCACAAGGTTTAGAAAGGTCCTAGGAAGTCTTATAAGCCATGTCGAGTAGAGTCTAGTTCATGAGTGTGAAGCATGCCACACTTATCAACTAGAGGATATAATATGTTAAGGAAATTTCACTACTTTCATTATTCTAAAGTCGTGCCATAGAGTTTAACTCTATAAAGATACTCTTCTCCTAAACCATACTTATGCTTTACAGAATATACTTCTGTGAAGGAATCCCATGAGAAGGAACAGGAATGTTCGTGAAAATGTAAAACAAAAGGTTCTTCAAGTGCCAGTCGACCTTTGGCCAAGCCAGTGACTAATGATTAGTGTGAGCCGCATTTCATGCATTGGCCCAAGCTATGATAACTCAAGTAAATATGGAGGTTGTGGCTCCCGTGAACCCAAATGTGGGTACGTCAACCACTAGGGTGAGAGACATTATTAGGATGAATCCTTCGGAATTTCATGAGCCAAAAGTCGAGGAAGATCCTCAAGAGTTCATTGATGAGGTGTATAAGGTGTTGATGATCATGGGAGTGACGCCACTGGAAAAGCCAAAAATGGTCGCTTATCAACTTAAGTGTGTTTCTCATGTTTGGTTCAACCAATGGAAAGAAGGGAGGGCGGTAGATATGGGTCCTCTTGATTGGGAGAAATTTAAGGTTGCTTTTCATGATAAGTTCTTTCCCTTTGAGATGAGGGAGGCAAAGGAACTTGAGTTCATTAACCTTCGCCAACAAGATATGAGTGTGAAGGAGTATTCTTGAAATTTACACAATTGTCTACATATACTCCAACTATGGTTGCCGATACAAGGGAAAGGATGGCTAAGTTTGTTTCTGGTGCTTCCAACTTAGTGGTCAAATAATGCCTAATCGCCATGCTTGTTAAGGAGATGGATCTCTCCCGTTTGGTTCTTCATGCACAACAAATAGAAGAAGAAAATCTTAAGGTGATAACTAGGGATTCAAAGAGGTCAGGAAGGGATAACGATGAGTTGTCACATACAACATCCGATGTAGGTTATCATTATCAAGGTAAGGGTGGTAGTGAACAAAAATGGCCCGAGTGTCGGGAATGCGGGAGAAGACATAAGGGTGAGTCTCTAGTCAGTTCAAATACGTGCTTTGGGTGTGGAAAGAGTGGTCAAAAGATAAGAGATTACCCAATTCTCACTACTAAGCAAAGGGATAGAAGGAAAGATCAAACTCCACAAGATCACGAGGGTTCCCCGGATATGGTAATTGGTGATTTATGGTCTTTATCTTGTAGTTATGGATTGTTTGATATTGGGTGTTTTGTGGCTATTGTAAGTATCTATGTGTGAATAGTGTGTATAAGGTCGATCTTGAAATCCTTGCAGAATCTCCTTAAGTGTTTACCTGTATCAATAGTTATGTGGCTGTTAAAACTTTGGCGCAATGTTTGTGTTGATGAGATGTATTTGAAATGACTAGAGAGGTTTGCTCCCAAGGGGGAGATAGTATGCTTCATGCTTGATGTAAGTAGAACTATGCTGATTTTGGAAGAGTTCCTTGTTTTGGTGGGGTGTGTGAAAGTTCAAAGGTGATGTGATGTCTTAGTGTCCCTATTTTTTTCCTTCTATCGCAGGTCTAGCTTGGAGCCTTAGCCCTTATGGTTCACTCGATTCGGGTGCCTTAGTCATTCTCATGTTTCCTCATGCATGCATGCTCACGAAAAAATTGATTTTTAAAAAAATATGATTTTGTTTGATTGATTTCTTTATAATTATGTGAGTATGAGTTGCATATAGACCAAATGAAATAATGTTTTTAACATGCTTTAGCATGGATTTGATGTTTCCTTCTCGGATATGTGCATTTATGTGATTGGATTCATGTTGGTCTTTTAGGTTAAGTTCCTACCTTCCTTATGATGTCTTGAACATCTTTCCACGATGAATGTTCCAAAGGGGGAGATAATGAAACACCTCGGATTCAAAAGACAGAAAATTTTAGTTTATCCAAAACTCTAGTGCTATAACAGACGGAGCTACAAATGGTATGTAGGTCAGACCATAGGTGGTACCATGGTTAGCTAGTACAGAATATCATGTTCCAATACACGAGGATGATACACGAAGATGGCACGTAGTCCAATGCACGAGTCGTAGATAGGTCTCGTAGGTGAGTCCCAGACTTAGAGAGAATTTGAGGCTAAGAAATGGGACATACGACCTTGCTCCACGGGCCGTAGGTATGGTCCGTCGTTGGGGGCCCAAAATTAGGGGTCTCTAAACTCATCGACGACCAACCAGGACGGTCAGTGAGTTGATCGGTGGACCGTAGGTAGTTTTGTCAGTGAGATCGACAGTTATTTTAAGAGGGTCTTTTGGGTCTTTTCCTAATTATTCTAGCCTAATAATATGTCGTTTTTCCCTTCACCTAAAGCCCTATGTAAGTATTTTTACCTCCAAATTTCCTCAATTGAAACCATTCTCTCAAATCCTCAAAAGAAAAACAAGTCTTCCTCTCTATATATTTCTCTCTCTAGAAGTTAAAGAAAAAGAAGAAGAAGAAAGCTAGGGTTTCAAGATCAAACATCATAATCCTCCATTGCTTCCAAGCATTTGGAATGAAGGTTTGAGAGTATTCACCTATGGAGTTCTTTTATCCATAGGGTCCCTCAATTCTCAAATTTTGTAAAGGTAGAATCTCCAATTGAAGTTACGATTTTTATTCATGTCATGGGTTCCTTTCAATATAGGTTCAATTGATTGTATTATGACTTTTTATGCATGAATTGAATGAATTGCATGTTTTTAAGATGATTCACTATGAACCCATTGATGAGTCCACAAATTGGACTCATTTAGGGCTATATTTTGATAGAATTAGTGTCCTCAAATGCATATTTTATCTCAATATCTGATGAAAACCCTTAGGATTCAGGTATTTGGAGTTTGAAGGAAAGCATGGACACTACTTAGCAAAAAAGGAATAAAGGCAGCTGAAAGGAGGAAGAAATGAAGATCTGAGAATCACCGAACCCATTCAGCCAGTCGCCAAAAGGTCTTATACTCGCCTTTTGTTCTAGTCTGCTGAGCCCTGAAGGAAATGATCAAATCAGCGGTGAAAAGGAGCAGTCGGTGTATCGCCGAGTAGTTCCATGAAGCTTTACTATGTCACCCAATGATCCAAACATGACGATTCTGAAATGACAGAGCAAGACGGCGATGAAACCTACCATAGGATGGATCGCCGAGTTGATCGGCGATCTCGACTAGCAACGCCGAATTATCCGTTGTAGCACAGATTTTTGAAAATTATAAATACTCGTTGAGAGTTGTAGCTTAGTATCAGATTTTTAATATAGTATTTTTAACATAGACTGTTGAGTCCTAAGCTTGAAGAGGGTTTTGAAAAACTTAAAGACTCAAAGGGTTTCAACTCCAAGATTTTGGACTTGGGTCTTAAGTATTTTCACTTTTGACTTGTTATAAGACTTAATCTTGCATACCCATTGATGGAAACTGAGATTGGTATACATTTTTATCTCTTTTACAGGTGTAGGTAAAACCCCAATTCTTGGGGTATGATTTTGTGAATATGGGTTAAATTATCTATTGGGTCTTGCTTGTTGTTGATTTATTTGTTGTTTTGATATGATTTTAATTAGTAGTTGTGATGGAACTTAATGAAATTGTAGTTTCAAATACGATTTCACCTTTGTGTTTTCTGCTTGCTCTAAAGAGAGGTCGTAAAACTAAGACTACTAAATTGATGGCCGCTGGGATTGGGTCGACATGAGGTTCAGCTCGAGAGAGTGAACCCTAGTCCTTCTCTCACACACTTAGCTCGAGAGAGTGAGCGGGCTAAGGCAGAGGTTGTTCTTCATGTGGCAAGTAGGTGTCGGAGATAAACCCATTTAATTCGGGGTAAGTTGCTCAAGAGAGAATCTACCCCCACTATAGTCTAGCCTAGTCACAAATATTCAACAGATTTATTATCAAAAGCATGTACCCAATAGTTTAGTTTATCCCATATTCCTATCACATCCCAAGAACCCCATCTCCTTGATTAGTACTCTTTACATTTTTGTAGTTTTTGCTTACTTGTGACAAAAAACCCCATTGTTAATTGATACTTTTGTGTCACCCCTTAAATTTAGTATGTTTGTATTCGTCAATGTTTTCAGCTATGACTAACTAGAAATTAATTATTTTTTTGTACTAATTCTAAAAACCACTCCCTGTGGGAACGATCCCAACCCTTGGTTGGGTTATTATACTATTGTACGATCGTAGACACTTGCATTGGAAGTTGTATCTTGATTACGTATATATCAAAATGACGCCGTTGTCGGGGAGTGGTGTTACTTGAGAATTCTTACATAAGTAGAATTTTTGTTCTTCTTAGGTATAGTTTACTTACTTTATTTTTGTTTTGTTTTTCATGTTTGTATTTAAAAAGAGGAAATGAGTACGGCGAACAATACTTGAAAGATAATGGAGTTTCCTCCATTAGAGGTAATGAGGTTTCGGGATCATATCCTCACCTTCAAGCAATTGTAAGGTGAACCGATCCACAAGTCATGGGCAAGGTTTAATGAACTGATCAATCAATGCCCAAATCATGACATTCCCGACATAGCTCTCCTTGACTGTTTCTACAAAAGTCTTGGTCCTGGAAACAAGAGGTTGGTCGACCAACTCATCCTAGGAGGCATTGCAAAACAACCATATGTGACAGCAGCTCAACTGCTTAATCAAATGGCTTAAACGAACCAAGAAGCGGAAAAGGATTTCATGTTGGCCGCTCTAATGACTCAGATGGATGAGTTGGCCAAAAAGATGGTAAAGATCGAAGTTCAGTGTAATAAGAAGAATTAATACATCCCTCCTCATGAGCGAAGAAGTCCCAAGGACAATGAGGTTAAACACCTTAAGGGAATGCTCTCAATCATTCTCCACAAGGTGACTGAGCAAGATAGAGAGCTGGGAGGAATGAATAAAGACATTGAAGGAATGAAGTGGATGATTTGGTTTCATTCCAAAGCTTTCGAGCTGCTCGAGAACCTCATGGGTTATGCGTTGCCAGATCTCCTCTCGTAACAAAATAGGGGGTTGCCTAGTAATACTACGGCTAACCTCAAAAATGGAGTTTGAGTGCTGACTTGCGTCGTGCCACGATGTTAACTAAGGCGATGTTTGGGAGGCAACCCAAAACCCTTATTCTTGTTTTGAGTTTATAAATAATGGTGTGTTGATTATGTAGGTTTAAGTGAGAAAGCATTTGAAAAGTGCAGATGGGTGAAAGAATGACCTAGTCGGCGCATCGCCGGAGGGGTCAGCATGCCCAATTGAATCCGCCGTTTGGCTCAAAATCAGAGTAATTTAGGCATGTAAAACTCGGTGAGCCAAGGAGAAATTTGGCGAATCACCAACCAAGTCGGCGATCCTGGTGCAGATCGCCATTTTAAACGTCACATTTAGTGAAGGTCCTGTAAATCTCGGCGAGGTAGATAACCAATGGGCGTGTCGCCAAGTATGTAGGCGAACATGACTAATATCGCCGAATGGGCATGAACCATATGTTATATCGGGTAAAAAGGTTTGACATTTCATTTACCCTCACTTTCTAACCTCACTAAATCGCATTTATAGTTTCGCATCTTTGTGAGTATTTTAGTCGACAGTTTGTGCTCAGAGTTGGATTACTTTGCTGCCTAGCATTTCAATTATTATTAATCGGCATCCAAGGATAGTTTCCGAACCCCTAATTTATTTTTAAGAATCATTTACTCATTTTCAATACTCATATCATGTTGTCGTGTGTTGGGCCTATCTCGTAGGATTAGAATGTTCGAATGCATATCTTAAGTCTAGAATATTACCTGTTGTATTTTGATTTTTGAAATAATATATGCTTGTGCATTGAAATGAATCAAATCGTGTGGTTGTACTTACGTGCTATCTAGTTTGGCAGAACCAGGAGACATCTGAGTATCCCGGGATGATGGGAGTTATGGGTCTTAGTTTAATTTCACTAGTGCAAGTGTTAATTTTATTTTTGGGGATTGTAGGGCTAAAATTGGGATGTTGGGTCGATTATTGGCACGTTGGGCTATTTAGCGAGTTAAGTCAAGCTCGCCAAATTACTCGGCGGTTCGCCTAACATACCTATCTCCCTTTTAATTTCGTGTGAAATTTGACTCGAGATTCTGTAGCTTTGGGAAAGAAGCCTGAGGTTGCCAAAAGCACTCGGCGACTCGCCAAAAGCGATATAGTTCACCTTTTTTCTGCCTCCCTAATCCCTTGTTGCACTGTAACTTTCGGCGGACAAACCCTTGTTCACTGAAAGTAGTCGGTGAGACGCCGAAAAGGCCTTCTCATCGCCAACTTGCTTTAACCTTTGAGCCAATCCCTTCGGCGAGCCCGAGCTAGATCGCCAAAATGGGTCAGGCATGATGAGACCCAATGTTTTAGGTAGAGACATGCCACCACACAATAAATAAAAAGGGATTAAAATCAATAAAAGCGCAGCGGTATTAAAAGGCAAGACCACAAAACTGTCCATATCTGATAGGAAAAACAAAGGCAAAAGCAGAGCACCTGAGTTATCAGACGCAAGCTCCGACAGTGAGAGATTTTATGGTTCTTACCATAGTCCATCTAATAGTAAGAAAGAACATCAAAAACCTCAGACTACAGAATCTGAAGAGGATGAGTTCACAATGGCACAGAGGGCGAAATTATGGTCTAAGAGGCTAAATGATCCATCTAGGATCTGGAGTCCCCAGTCTATCACTCCTACATTTCCAGATCCACAAAAATCAATAGTGTTGGCACCTCCAGTACAGGTCCTCCGCCCAAGTCAATGAATAGATCAACGGTTGAGGGGCTGAGGACAATCCTAGAGGAAAAGTGTATGTTTGTAGATGTGTTTATCTACAGGTACCCGAATATCATGGAGTGCCTAAATCACCACAAGTTCCAAATCTTCACAAAACCCCGTGGCTACTACATACCAAGTTGGGTCAGAGAATTTTACAGTGCATTGGTACCCCAGATGAAGAGGCTAAAGTCAACGTTCAAAGAAGTCGACTATGTGGTTGTTAAAGGAAGGAAGGTAATTTGTGATAGTGAGGCCATCAATAGAATCTTGGGCATGTCCATGAATATTGAGGATCACTGCCAGCACTTGCTCAAAACAGAGAAGCTGGACACAATGAAAAAGTGGTTAACCCCACTAATTTCAGACGGTTCTCCGAAGTGGTTGGCAGAAGGGGGTCCAATTGATAAGAAAGACTTGAATGTAGCTACAAGATACTAGTTCGTTTTATCAGCAGCACAATTATACCATCCAACAATGAGTCAATTATTTCCCTTGCTAAAAGTAGCCTATTTGGGCTACATCATGGAGAACACTAGAATAAATTTAGGGATGATCATGGCTTCAGAGATCCATACGCGTGCAAAGCATACCCGTACCTCTCTTCATTTCCCGATATTGATCACCGAGTTGTGTAGACGGGTTCGGGTACCAAGAGATTCAAAGAAAGATATGGAAGTGATTCATTCATCCTCCACTGATATCCGGAGGATCGAAGCTGAGTACCTTAAGGATCAGAAGGAAAAGAAAAAGGCAACCCCAGTGGACACAGAGTCATCACCTGCAGAGGCATCTTTGCCTACTCCATCTTATGGGCCTTTAGGTATCCCTATTGCTACTTCTTCTGATACTCTAGGTTCTTCTGCTTCTGCACTACCTCCTAGACCTGCTGCTTCTGTCTCCCGACCTCCACTTACCTAGGCATCACTACTTCGGATGGGGAAGCTTTCCCACTCTGTTGATGGTCGTGCGTCCAGACTTGAAGCCTCAGTTCAAGACATGATTCAGACTGCTCTGGCAGACGCGGTGACACCCTTGAGTGCTACCATTGATTCCCTTAAGGCTAGGATAGCAGTGTGTGAGCGTGACCAATGATCCACTGAGGAAATGATGGCTTTACAAGCCGATGTTGCTGAGCTGAAGAAAGATGTGGACCAACTGAAGTCCACTGATATGTCTATGGTCTTCGGAATGGTGGAAATCCCCGATGACCTAGTACAGTTAGTTGGGCCCGAGTCTGAGGAGGAGACGGATGAGGAGATGTATGGCATTACTTAGGAGACTTCATCTGAGGGCCTCGATGAAGCAAAGAAGGCTATGATAGATGCAGTTGTACAAGCCTCCTTGGTAAATTTTCCCGTGGCGAACCCTATTGCAACTACTGCTTATTTTGAGGTGATTCCAGGTACCTAGGCCCAAACTCAGATGGATGCACAGGGCACTGATCCCTCGATAGATGGAGCGATTGTGTAGATAGGACCCTTTTTTACCTCCACCTATGTCTTACTTTATTTTGCATTCAGGATATTATGTTATTTGCATTTGAGGACAAATGATTTTTAATTATGGTGGGGTGAGGCCCACCTTTGTGTGCTATTGATGTTCGTGTGTTTGCGCGTATTTGGGTTGTTCTGTTTAAAAATTATGTTTGATTTACTGTTTTTGTGAATGTTTGAGCTTGTGGCTCCTTTTATTTTAAATTACAAAATTTTAACCCATCTGAAAATTTTTGCCTCCCCTTATGTGTTGAATGTGGTTGTTCCATCGCAAATTTGAGTATCGATTCCGATCATTATCAATGCCTTGGATAGTGCTTATAATTGAGCAAACATGAATGTGCGGCTACAATGAGGCCAAATGAAGTTGCATAGACAATATGTGAACTCTTTGCATCTCCTTGTGACTAGCCAATGATCAAATCGAGTCTCTTGTGATGATCGTTGCACACTAGAGAAAGTGTGGAGTCTTGTTTGAGTTATAGTGTCAATGCCTAGTGTGATGAGCTTACCTGTGAACTATGCATGATGGATTCTAGAATTTTCCCCGTTGGTCCGGTCAACTAAGTGATGCTATCTCTTGATATGATCTTAGGCAATTTCTAAGAGTGTGAGCCAATTTGACATATACCTCTTTTATGGACTACCTTATGAGTATGTGAACCTCTTTTGAACACCCCTTGAGCCTTACTTTTCTTTGGAAGAAACTTGATGCAAACATAACATTTCTTTATCCATTACCCATAATCCTCATGAAGTTGTGGTTAGTTGAATAGCCAACTTAGGATGAAAGCCTAAGTTGGGGGTGTGGTGAAAAGAAAGTGTAAATTAAGAAGTGCAAGAAAGTCCTTCTTACCCATTGTGTTGAGAAAAATGGAACTTCTACATAAAAAAAAAAATGAAAAAGAAAGTTGTGGAATAAAGTACAAAAGAAATAGGGTTCTCAAACAATCCATGGAAAGTGAATAATAGGATGACTTCTGAGCAGTAAAAAGAATGATATAGGGAAAGGAAAGGAACAGTTGTGAGCACCACATTTCATGAGGATGAAATTCACTGAGCCTAAATGACCATACCTTCGCACTCAGCCCCATTACAAGCCTTGAAAAGACCTTTTTGATCTTGAGTGAGCTGAAACAAATGTTGATCGAAAAATACGGGCAAACCTATGGGTGAAAGTTCTTCTTTGTGAGAGTTAGCATTGCATTTGATTTCGGAGCTTTAAATGATCAAACCATTGTGTGTGAAATTGGAATCATTCCTAGTATGAGGGCATTTGAACACTTTGGTTGAGCTTGAACTAGCATTTGAAGCAAATATTGTGAGTATGAGATTCTTTGATATTGGCCTGTCACAACTTGAATCTTTAAGTGCACATTTGATCTTTGCATAAGTAACTGGAGTCTTGTTGTGTGCATTCATGATTGACTCTTGTGTAGCACTGTTCGAGACCTCCTTTTTTAACAGCTGAGCTTCAGTTTGCTTGTAGACAAGCAAAAGTTTAAGTTGGGGGTGTTGATGAGTCCACAAATTGGACTCATTTAGGGCTATATTTTGATAGAATTAGTGTCCTCAAATGCATATTTTATCTCAATATCTGATGAAAACTCCTAAGTTTCAGGTATTTGGAGTTTGAAGGAAAGCATGGACACTACTTAGCAAAAAAGGAACAAAGGCAGCTGAAAGAATGAAAAAATGAAGATCTAAGAATCGTCGAACCCATTCGGCGAGTTGCCAAAAGGTCTTATGCTTGCCTTTTGTTCCATTGTGCTAAGCCCTGAAGGACAGGATCAAATCGGCGGTAGTCGGCGTATCGATGAGTAGTTCTGTGAAGCTGTGCTATATCACCCAATTATCCAAACACGACGATGCTAAAGGATTGAGCAAGACGATGATGAAACCTACCAAAGAGTAGATCAATGAGTTAATCGCTGATCTCGACTAACGATGTCGAATGATCCGCTGCAGCACAGATTTTTGAAAACTATAAATACTCGTTCAGAGTTGTAGCTTAGTATCAGATTTTTAATATAGAATTTTTAACATAGACTTTTGAGTCCTAATCTTGGAGAGGGTTTTGAAGAACTTGAAGATTCAAAGGGTTTCACTCCAAGATTTTGGACTTGGGTCTTGAGTATTCTTCACTTTTGACTTGGTTTAAGACTTAATCTTGCATACCAATTGATGGAAACTGAGATTGGTATCCATTTTTACCTCTTTTACATGTGTAGCTAAAATCCCAATTCTTAGGGTGTGATTTTGTGAATATTGGTTAGATTTTCTATTGGGTCTTGCTTGTTGATGATTTATTTGTTGTTTAGATGTGACTTCATTTAGTAGTTGTGGTGGAACTTAATGAAATTGTAGTTGCACATACAATTTCACCTTTGTGTTTTGGGCTTGCGAGAGAGAGAGGTCGTAAAACTAAGACTAGTAAATTGATGGCCGGTGGGATTGGGTCGACATGAGGTTCAGCTCGAGAGAGTGAACCCTAGTCCTTCTCTCACACACTCAGCTCAAGAGAGTGAGTGGGCTAAGGTGGAGGTTGTTCTTTATGCGGTAAGTGGGTGTCCGAGAGGAGCCCATTTGATTCGGGGTAAGTTGCTCGAGAGAGAATTTACGCCCACTATAGTCTAGCCTAGTCACAAATATTCAACAGATTTATTATCAAAAGCATGTACCCAATAGTTTAGTTTATCCCGTATTCCTATCACATCCCAAGAACCCCATCTCCTTGATTAGTACTCTTGGCATTTTTGTTGTTTTGCTTACTTGTGACAAAAAACCCCATTGTTAATTGACACTTTTGTGTCACCCCTTAAATTTCGTATGTTTGTATTCGACAATGTTTTCAGCTATGACTAATTAGAACTTAATTTTATTTTTCTACTATTTCTCAAAACCACTCCCTATGGAAACGATCCCAACCCTTGGTTGGGTTATTATACTATTGTACGATCGTAGACACTTGCATTGGAAGTTGTGTCTTGATTACGGATACATCACCCATGCATAACCCATATTTTCTAAGTTATAATGATATAATGTGGATTTTGAACTATGAAAGATTATTTTATGAAAATATTCATGTTCTTGTGAAATATGTTATAAGTTGCTTTGAGAGTTAAAACTTAAATGTTGTATTGTTGATTGCTGTGAAAGTTTTTCTCAACTAAAGTATGAATCAATATTAAAAGTGATTCTAATGAAACCTAGCTTGGATTGGTTACGTAATTGTACCTTTCCATTGATGATACTATGACTAGATTGGATTGGTTACTTAATTGTACTTTACATGTATGATACTATGACTAACTTGGATTGATTACCTAATTGTACCTTTCCATGGATGTTGCTATAACTAGTTTGGATTGGTTACTTAATTGTACTTTTCCATGGATGATACTATGACTTGCATGTATTGGTTACTTAATTGTATATTTCCATGGATGATAATGATGTCTCTAGCTTAAATTAGCTACTTGATGTGCCCTTCCATGGATAATAAGACTAGAGGTGATTACCCATGTCTCCACAATGATAGTATCAGAGGTGAATACATGTGTAACATAATGATAAGATGAGTTAAGATTTATGGAAATTCTTCAACAATAATGAACTAAGGTTACCTTTAGAAGTAGCTCACGAATGTTTTAAACATGTTAACTTGCATTGACCGTGTTTTATGAATTATGTTTTCTAACTCTTTTCACTATGTTTTAGCTTGGTCATTGCATACCTTGAAAATGTCCTTTTTATCATGATTTCACATGTTTTATGCATTCTTATCATACTTGGTACATTCTTTGTAGTAATGCATACTCTTGCCTACATTTGTTTATCAAAATATAATGTCCGGCGCTCCAGATTCAAACTTTTGTGGCTAGGAATCTTTAAAAGATACTTTGAAGATTGGTGAGTCATCCTGTTCCACTGACCGGGCCTTTATTTCATTATGTCATTTCATTTCAGTTTTGAACTTGATGTATGGGCTACGTCTCGATTATTTCTTATGTACTAGATGTCTTTGAGACGATGTTTAGACTTCCGCTTCGTTTTATAAACTCTTATGAGTTGAAATTGTCCTTTAAATCTTTTTCTAAACTTTGTTATCTTCTATGATGTATGCTAAGTGTCTTTTATAGGGCCTCTCGGGGTTTTGTACCCTATGCCACATCTACGGTGTACTTTGGGTCATGACATAAAGGGTGGGCAAATGGAGGGGTGTAACGGTTTTAGAGAGTTGTAATGGTTTGGAAGGGAGGAAATGAGGGTTGATTTTGAATTTGGGGAGTTTTATTTAGAATGGGCTGTGGTTCGGGTCATTAAAATTAAATAGATAGGTCTTACGAAATCCCATCTACGGTCCATAGTAAATCTTATGAGTCGTAAATGAAATTTGTCATTCTACTCATTACTTCGAAAAAATTCAAGAAACATACCTGCGTCTACGAGTGCAGACGACGAACAATCAAAGTTTATACAGTCCATATTGTGCACCCGTAGACTTAATATTGCAGTTGTACTTCGACATTGAGTTCTATGGATGTTATTTACGGTTCATTGAATGAATGACAACTCATAGTTGGGGACCGTAGAACGATTCCTTTAAGACCTACATGACACCAAGATTCTACGGATCAAACCTATGGTCCGTAGGTTTCCCTACGACCCATAGGTCCAAACCGTAGTTACTTCAACACTTTCAAATTTTCTAGATTTTTTCTTTTTTTGTACACATTTAGCAAACATTAAGACTTTCTTTTACATTTTTTTGACTCTTTTTTGGACACGGGACTTAGACTAACCTAATCTAGCCAAATCTCAAACTTAAAAACATAAAAAACATTTAAAAACTTTTAAACATAAAATCACTAGAATAGTGTTAAAATAGCTAGACTACATCTTGGGTCGCCTTCCAAATAGTGCTTGTTTTAACGTCATGGCACGATGCAAACCCATCTTGCGTCGTCTCCTAAGCAGCACTTGATTTAATATCGTGGCACGATGCAGACCCATTGACTACTCAAACTTCATCAAGATCTCATTATTCAATCACCTCTTTGACCTCTTCCGGTTGACCCAAGTAGATCTTGATCCTTTTACAATTTATCTTGAATCTTGTTCCTTCATCATTCTCAAGTTCAATCGCTCTGTGTGGGAGCACTTGTACAGCTCTGAATGGTCCCATCCACTTTGATTTGATCTTGCCAAGAAACAAGCACAACCTTAAATTGATTAGAAGTACCAAATCATGGTAATTTTTCATCTTTTCCTTATACAAGGCTTAAATTTCATATGCTTTTAGGTGAAACTAATCAAGGTCATTCAACCTTTGACTAGATGCGTTCTTGAGTGCCCATATCGCTTTATGATCTAACTCTGCTGGCAAGTGACAAGAATTCCCAAACACAAGTTGGTAGAGAAACATACATATGGGAGTCCTTAATGCACTGCGATGGTCCCATAGAGCATCATCAAGATTTCTTGACCAATTAGTTTTGTTTGCATTACAGTCTTTACTAGGATTTTCTTATATTCTTTATATAACACTTCAACTTTCCCACTACATTGCGGATGATAAGAAGTTGCTACACCAGGTCAAACACCATCTTCTCAAGCAATGCCTTGAAAAGCTTATTACAAAAGTGAGAACCTCCATCGCTCATAATCTCCCTTGGTGTACCAAATCTAGAAAAGATATTTTTTTCAGGAATGTGGTGACACTTTTTCCTTCATTGTTTGAAAGCGCGACACCTTTGACCCATTTTGGTACATAGTTAACCGCTACAAGTATGTACTTCATTCCAGTGTAACTCACAAATGGAACCATAAAGTCAAGGTCCCAAACATCAAACAGCTCAATCACCATAATAAAAGTCAGTGGTGCTTCCTTGAAATACCACTTTCTCTTTGACAATGATCACAACACTTGGCTAAATCATGAGCATCTTGGTGGAGAGTAGGCCAATAGTAGCCACAATGCAAGATATTATGAGCAGTCCAGATACCACTATGATGTCCACCAACAGGAGACGAATGGAAAGCTTCCATTATACTTATTATCTCTACCTTATGTATACAATGACGAATAATCTCATCAACACAGACATGAAACAAATAGGCCTCTTCCCATAAAACATTTTCACATTAAACATGAATCTCCTTCTTTGGTTTAATGACAACTCTCAAGGCACCATATCACTTGCCAAATAATTAGCAAAATTTGCGAACCAATGGATAAGATCAAAAGAAACAACCAAAACTTGTTCTTCTAGGAATGTATCATCTATTTCAACTCCGTTAGCACCTCTTCCTCTACTTTGGAAACGTGATCACCAACTTGATTTTTCATTCCCTTTCTATCTTTTACCTCAAAATGAAATTCCTGCAACAATAGCACCCATCAAATCAGTCTCTGTTTTGCATCCTTCTTTGCCATAAGATACCTCAATACTGAATCATCAGTTTGCACTAACTTTAGTGACGACCGAATAGGATCTAAACTTTCCAAAGTCAAAGACTACAACAAGTAATTATTGTTCAATGACAGTATAATTCTTTTGAGCAACATTCAGGGCTTTGCTTGCATAGTATATGGGATGAAAAATCTTATCTCCCCGTTTCCCCAATACTACACCAAGTGCCAGCCCACACGTATCATAAATAACTACAAACGGTTGTCTCAAATCCAGTGTAATAATTATCAATGCGGAAGTCAACCTCTCGTTTAGCCCCTCAATGTTTTCAGACAAGCATCATAAAACTATAAATTAGTCTCCTTTTCGAGTAGCTTGCACAAAGGGTGTGCAATTTTGTAGAAATCTTTGATAAACCTCCTATAGAAATCAGCATGATCTAGAAAACTTCTAACACCTTTTATGGAAATGGGTGGTGGGAACCCTTCAATCACCTCAACCTTTGCTTTATCCACCTCAATGCCTTTTGCGAAAATCCAGTGGCCTAGTACTATTCATTCTTTAACAGTAGAGTGATACTTCTCCTAATTTAGCACAAGATTGCATTCTTCAAATTATTTTAGCACTTCAACAAAATATGTTAAGCAATCCTCAAACGAGTCACCAACCACAGAAAAATCATCCATAAATAACTCAATAATGTATTTTACCATATTAGAGAATATAAACATCATGCAACATTGAAAAGTCATTGGTGCATTACACAAACCGAATGGAATTCTCTTGAAAGTAAACGTCCCATAAGGACAAGTGAAAGTATTCTTTTCTTGGTCCTCTGGACCTATAGATATCTAATTGTAGCCCAAATACCCATCCAGAAAATAGTATCAATCATTTCCAGCAAGACGATCTAACACATGGTCCATGAACTGTATTAGGAAGTGTTTTTTCCTAGTCTATGTATTCAACTTGTGGTAATCCATGCAGACTATCCAACCAATGACAGGCCTCATTAGGATAAGCTCACTCTTTTTGTTGGGAACTACAGTGATTCCTCCTTCTTTGGAATAGATTGAATAGTACACACCTAATTACTATCAGTGATTGGATACACTACCCCTACATCTAACCACTCGATAATATCCTTCCTCAAGACTTCTTGCATTGGCAGATTCAATATGCTTTGGTGCTCAATATTTGGTTTACTATCAGGCATGAGTTGAATCTTGTGAGAACGCCTCTACTTGTATTTCGTTCAAATCAGTAGCCTATCACCATTTTGATCCCCTTTAACACTTATATGAACGCCTCTACTTGTATTTCGTTCAAATCAGCAGCAATAATCATCGGCAAAGTACAATTTTGGCCCAACAGCACATATCGCAAATTAGATGGGAGAGCTTCTAGCTCCAATTTTGGATGCTCATCAATAGATGGATTTGTAGGCAGAGTTTATCGATTCTTGAAATTCAAATCCATCTTATTTGGTGTGCGATAAGGGAAATCCACCTCATCATATGCAGCAGCTAACTCATCATACTTATCAATGCCCTGCCCATCAAAATTAATGATCACAACAGCTAGTGCTTCAACGCATAATCTCTCCTTAATTGATACATGTAGTTTCTCCTCAATAGTGTAATTCACAATGAATACCCATTTAAGGTCAGTTTGATGTTCCATTTATTTACAAATATTAAATGTCACTTCTGCATTTTTTAATCTAAACGTCATCTTCCCTCTTTCGATATCAACTAAAGCACACCCAGTAGCAAGGATTGGTCTTCCTAGGATTAACCTAATAGAGGTTAGGGTCGATACCACAAGGAATATGGTGTAGACTTAGGCCAATTTATTGTTGATTGTAATTTTAATCAAATTATTTCCATAAAACAAGGGGGTTTTGTAACACAAAATAATGAAGATTGATGTTTAGTAACACGTAACTAAATAACAAGATTTGCAGTTTGTAAGATTAATATGAGATGAAACTAGGGTGAACGTGTTCCCCACAAGTTCTTAATGCAGTAAATCTTTATAATAGTAACTATTTCCTAGTGTTTGACATGCAAAGTTGGTAAGTTAGGTATCTCCTAAGTGATTGGTCTTCTAATTCGAGAATTTCACTACACAATTTGGTCGGCCTACGGGTGCATGCTTTACTCACCCTTACCATGGATACCAGATTAGCCCTCACATATTTGGGTTAGTCTATTAGATAGTGGATTATCAACCCTAAATCTTTATTGTTTAATCTCTTTTCTCATTCATTACTTTATTGCTTGGGGAAGTAGGAATAAGGTTAGTTCTTACATTGTGGACCATTAAAACTCATTCAAAATGAAGAGATCAACAATACATGCATAAACACAATTGAAGAATTATATAACTATTAGGTCAACTTTGTTAATTGTGTGTGTTTCCCACAACCCTTGTTGTGGATTTAACTACTCATGCTTGGGTGGTCACAACTCATAATATTGTTAATAGATTACATCATAAACTTACAACTAGGGTAGATGAAATCCGGAATCTTGAATTGATGAACAAAAGAAAATTTAATAAACCAAAACTCAACGAATTAAATGCTTCAAATATTTGCAAAATAATTCTCAAAGCCAAAAAGAAAAGTCTCAAAACATCTAACAACCCAAAAAATGAAAATTACAATTAATATGTATACACATCAAATCCTAAACACAGTAGGAAAAGAAAATTTAAGGAAATTTGGCTTGGGCAGTCGTTTCTATGTTTGGAACCTACGACTCGTAAGAGTTCCTACAGTTCATAGGTACCCTCCATCTCTCAATAGTTAGTCTTTCATATTGAGAGAAATTTATACGGGCATGATCTACGGCTCGTAGATCTCTGTACGCCCGTCCTGACTAACCTTCATTAAAGTACTGGAGCTCAACTTCTCTTAATATTTCTATGGGTCTTATCTAGGGCTCGTAGAAGTTACTATAGCTCATCATTAGCTTCCTTTGTTTCACACTTGGTCCAGATATCACAATTTCAAACTATGACTCCTACCTTTGGCTCGTGAAGTAACTACGGCTTGTAGATAGAGTCGTCAATCATCAAAAAATACTAGTGCTTCAATGTTTTAGTACCAACTGCTCCAAAACCTATTTTCTGCAAAACAAATCTAAGGAAAACACAATCACATCTACTAACAAATACTTAAGACGCATGCAAAACTCCAAGTTTAAATCATTAAAAGTACAGCAAATTTGTGGTACATCAATAATGTGTGGTGCCTTGTGCGGTATATTTTACTATGAAGAGTTGAGTGACATGCTTCGTGGCAAGTGCTATAAAGATGGGTTGGACCATATGTTATGTGGTAAGTTCTATATAGAAAGGGTGGGCCACACATTTTGTGGAGGATGCATGGACTGATATGTCCCCCATGGATTCTAAATTGAGTTGCAGCGGGTGTGTTTCATTAGGACAAACATGCATCACAGTATATGACATTGCACTCCACTGCAGCCACGACCCAAACCGACTCGTGAGTGGCACCCATACTTAACCTCCTAGGTGAGCGAACCAATGAATTCAACCCCAACTTATATTTATCATTCAACTTACAAAATACTAACCATAATGCGGAAGCTTAAATCTTATTAGTGTAAGAATCACAAATTTGTCATAGTCTACTATCTGCCATTCCCAAAACCTGAAAGTCATCACATCAAGGACATCTAATCCCCAAATACTAAGTCTAAGAGTATTAAAGACACCAAAGTAAATTATATAAAGTAATTTGTGTTTAAAAACTAAGGACATCAGGTCATGACCGAGAGAATCCAACACAAGCTCGAATGAATAACTCACCCTTGAACCTGATATGCTGAGACTGGCTAGAGCTGAGGGTGAGTCAAAGTCGTCGGTACACTCGTTGCACTCCATAAAAGGATAACAAAGAAAAACACAAGAAGGGCTCAGTACAGGGTAACATGTACTGTGTAGATATCATCGACCAACTTAAAATAGTAACTAATGTGCAATGAATAATGGTATAAAATCAACTATAGCACTTAGTAGGTGATAAGCAACAAACAACATGAACAAGTGACAACAAAAGCAAGTACGTAATCAATCACAATATCAAGCACACACACGAGGACTCATGTCAACACTATAACAGAACTTATCATCCCACTCGAGTTGAATGTCTGTACACTCCTTCCTTAAGTTTAATCCAATAGATTTTAACCAATCTGATCAACTTGTGAAACTATTACCTTAACCAAAACAAAATAGATAAAACCACGTGTCCTTGAACCCAATTCTCAACCCCTTCGAAGATACTTTTTTGGTCCTTGCAATCGGAGAAAATATTCCTGCTCTCACCTATTTCTGAAGGATACACATCCCACAAATTTTATCTTATTTTAATTATGACTCTAGCTCCTTTAAATTCTATTCGAGCGGTGCCCCAACATCTCCTAAAACTTGTCATACAACCACATTACTCACTAAATAGTAGAAAATCACAACCTTATATACCCGCAAGTCTTTATTACCATACAAAATTCATTTAACCAACAAATCCTTATTATATAGTTTCATCCCAATCGCAATTCCTCACGAACTCTTTTTACCATCATGCTCAGTTAGCCTTGTCATCACCACGAAGTGAACCTTTTCCTCGACATGACACCTTAAACTCAGGTATACCAATCAAATTTAAGGGACTAACCCAATTTTATACGCACTTTCTTAGTAAAATCTTCAATTTACTTCACCCAAGTATACTCACTAGGACTTTCTTTCCCTATAAGTTTGTCATTCTAGTATCAATCTACCCTTTGAAGCTTAAGATAAAATCAACAGTCCTCATTCAGAACCCTTAAGATACATTTCACAACCTAAATGTATTAATACAGTACAAAAGATCCACCACTAAAATTTACCTTCAAAATAACGCTCAATCCAAGCACCCATAGTAATAAACTAGTTACTTTCTCAAATGTGAAAGCAACACCGAATCTCATTATCTAAACATGTCATACCACTAATAACTCCTTAAGTAGTTAGTATTCACACTTTAAAATTGATGTATTCGTTTCCACGTAACACTAGTATCGTACCCTGAAAGGCCGTTAAATCCATCACTAGAACACATCATACTAATCGAGAATATTGTACCCAAATAGCCCACACATTTCTACCCATTGAATAACTGCAAAACATTATCGAATTTGTTCTCTCTCTAGCCCAATCAATTTTCTTTACTTCTTAGATCAAGTCAATAACAAAAGTAATACACTTCATAACTCTAATCAAGTAAGCATCGATGACCCTCTCTGATATACCCTCAATCTATGAAGTCATAGTAGATATTCTGACGTCAATTGGTGCAACATAATTTAATCATTCGTTAAGCAACCCATACATATTATGAAAAATTTACTAATTGTATTTTCCAAAGTAATGACGTCCATTATCTAGTCGTCCTTTATGAAACTTCTTGAATGTTGTCACATATCTAGATAAAGTACAAAATTTGACCTCACAGGCTCCAACACATATCTTTGTTTCTCTATATTCAGGAAACCATCTCTCCTCTTATCGCTCAAAGTTTGGGGTATATAATTGGATGAAGAAGCTAGAAAATGATGTTGTAAGTCATAGGTAGTGCCTTTATTAATCGGCACTCTACATGAGACTACCACCACATTTTGCATCTCCCCAAAACCAGTATGTCACAAACTCAACACTAGGCCTCTCCACTATATTCATTTTATGAAGCAGGTCAAAACAATCAATAATGAAAGCATAAGCATCTTCATAATCAATACCTATGAAGAATGAGGGTTTCAACTTTATGAACTTACTAAAAAAATCATGTTGATCACCAGTCATTACAGGCCCTGTAGTCAATCGAGAAACTATACCTATATCCAAGGACATATTTTTTTTCTTTCTGGTGTTGCTATTTCAACTTCTATTACTCCAATACTAACCATATGTGAAATAGAGTGAAGTAGTTCAGATACCAATTTGTATCACCTAGATACCAATTGTATTCAAGTAGTAGCATGAAAGAAAGAAGAAATGAAGTTTTCCTAAAGTACTATAGCCTCTCGGAGAAAAGTAGTAAAGGCATCCCCATACCGTTCCACAAGACTCTACTAGACTTGTCTTTGTGTGATGAAATCACCGAACCTAATGCTCTAATACCAAGTTTATCACGACCCAAACCGAGTCGTGGGCGAACCAATGAGTTCAACCCCAACTTATATTTATCATTCAACCTATAAAATACTAACCATAATGCGGAAGTTTTAATCTTATTAGTGTAAGAAATACAAACCATTATAGTCTACTATATGTCATTCCCAAAACATGAAATTCATCACATCAAGGACATCTAATCTCCAAATACTAAGTCTAAGAGTATCAAAGACACCAAAATAAATGAAATAAAGTAATTTGTGTCCAAACACTAAGGAAATTAGGTCATGACCGAGAGAATCTAGCACAAGCTCGAATGAATAACTCACCCTTGAACCTAATATGCTGAGACTAGCTAGAGTTGAGGGTGAGTCAAAGTCGCTGGTACACTCGTTGCACTCCATAAAAGGATAACAAAGAAAAACACAAGTAGGGCTCAATACAGGGCAACATGTACTGAGTAGATATCATCGGCCAACTCAAAATAGTAACTAATATGTAATGAATAATAGTATAAAATCAATTATAGCACTTAGCAGGTGATATGCAACAAATAACATGAACAAGTGACAACTAAAGCAAGTACATAATCAATCACAAAATCAAGGATTCATGCCTCCACACCACGCTCGTTTGGAATGGGTTCTTTGACATTGAGTACATTCAGTTAATTCAATATATTTTCCTCTTTAATGTTACCGTGTCAGAACGTGACACCCCGACCCATAATACCATTTCGGAACGTGACACTTCGATCCATAATACTGTGTTAGAACGTGACACTTTGATCCATAATACCGTGTTGGAACGTGATACCCCGATCCAATAATATTGTTAATTTATCATTTATTATCACCACTTTTCACTTTATTAACAATATTTCATCAAGAATTATTTATTCAAGGCATCACTTCGATAGAGAGGGCTCAAGATTATAAATTTCACAGTCTTAGGATTTCAGACCAATCACAAAATACACAACCAAGCCACACAATCACACAATCAAGTACATAGAGAACTTCACAGTATCACTCAACGCATATCAATCACTATTAAGAGTCTATCTATCAAATAGAATAAAACCATAACCTACCTCTACCGGAGAACCGAAGTCAAGCAACCTATTTCTCCAATGCTTTTCCTTTCCTCAATGCTTCCGAACCTTTCCAATCCATCAAGTATATATGAATAATTTGTAAGTTAACGATCTATAAACACTCAAATTATTCTATGTCTAGCCTAGACCCAACAACTCACCCAATTCTATAATCAATTTCCTAAAGATCAAGCCTAATGGTAAATCTTAATTCCTCCAATTAGCATAACTTTGATGGAATTTAAATAATACAATACATCTAATATTTAATTACCTACCTTAACATATCCACAACTTGTTTTATAATATGATAATTAAAAGAACAAAATTTAAAACAAAAACTAATTGGTTTTGAACTAATAGCCTGCCCAGAGAACAAATTACAGAACGTTGCTATATGCCCACAATTTGATCAAATCTATTCTTCTCAATTCTTCAAATCATTTATCGATAAAACTAACAGCTCATTACGAGTTCCTGTAATCCAGTCAACTCATCAAATCCTTTAACCATGCTTAATCATTATACTTTTGTTATTTTAAAGATAACAACCATTCTGCCTTTAACAAATTTCCTTCCCTTTCTAATTTGTAAAGTACTAATATAATTTGTTTCTCCCTTTTCTTTCACATCGGAACAATAAAACGATGACAATATAATTTTAACTTGTACTCATTAATTAACAAATTATATGTATGAACAATGTTCGGTCTCTTGGATGAGGATTTTATCGTAGAGGTTAGCCGCTTCAATTTCCTTCCATTCAACGCCGCTTTCTGTTATTTTCCTCTTCTCCTCTTTTCTTTTCTTCTACACATTATTTATTACCCTGATTATTATATAACCAATCACAAAAGTGGTAAAAGTGATCCCCTAATAATTTTAATGTTATTTTCATTAACCATCAACTAAATAAATTATTTAAACTGCCCCCTTAACTTCATAATTGTAGTTACGAATAGTCCAAAATACCCTTTTAAAATCTATCGAAAGAGTCATTTATGAAATAAAAAATTCTAGTACTCAAAACGACCAAATGGGTCATTACAACTGCATTACACTTTAGTTGATTCTTATTAATTGTAACTGGTGATATATTATTGTGGGTATTGAATTGTCAAAGATTTTTGTTATTTGACTATATGTGTTGTGGTGCAAGTTGTGATGTTTTATATGTACTCTGTTGTATTTGAAAGAGAACTTCTAGATTGGGCTGATTGACTATTGCAGATAGTAGTTGTTGAGGTTTAATTTGGATGGTGTAGTTGGAGTACTTGTGTGCAATATTGCTTTATTTAGGGTTGTTAGGTTTGCCTGTTGAGTATCGTTGTTATTTGGTACTCATTCCCTTGCTTCTACACTTATGTAGGTTACGATCCCAATTCATCGTGATTACTCATTCTTCTCTTCTACGTCTAAGGCTTATTGTCTAGAGCTTGTGAGGTAGTTGCTTGTCATATCGGTATGCTATTTTATAATGTTCTCATTCTGTTCTAGAAAAAAAGGACATTCAGACTTATAGTTCTTTTGAAATCTATTGTAATACATTAGAGGTTTGCATACGTGACACCAGGTTTTAGGTTTTAATGTGTTATGTTATATTTATACGCAATGTATGTATTACATGTCCTACATTCTATTTTACTTTCACATTTACCTCTTCAATTGGTTTTTAGGCTGACTTGTCTTGGTGGAAGAAGACAAGTACCATCACGTCCATTTTTTATCGTAATAGGAATACACACAAAAAATATTCATGTACCAGTGTGGTACTCGAGCCAACCATTGTTAATACATACAAGAAGTGGTATGTGAGCCAACCATTAGTATTTATTTACCGATGTGGTACCCAAGCCAACCTGCAATAAAAACAACATGCATAATCACAATTACAGTCACAATGAACAACAACATATTAACCAATCCAGACTCCATGCCTGAAGGCTATGTATGAAATTTTCTGCCAGTCTACAAAAATATTTAAAAAAGAAGAAGATAGGTCTAACTATTTGTTGAGAAAACCTAGCCTACTTGGACCTCGAACACTTGTTGAAGAACATTGACGTCAACGTTTTGGCTCCGTGAGGACGAATCTGGATGAACCTAAACCAAAAATCCTTAGGTTTTAAACCTTTTTGAAATGAGATCTCTTCCCTTCATGGTTCCCAAGCTAAGGGTGGCTTAGTAAAATATTTGGAGTAACCCTCGCTTGAATTTCTTCATAAAAAGTTGGAGGTAAAATAAAATAAAATAAATTGTTTTATCTAGGGTTCGATCACATCCACTCTGGTATAGTGGCCATGTAAGGACTATAGCAACATTGCCATAGAGGGAGGTTTCCCTCTATGGTGGGCTGACGTCATTCCCGATTATATCCAACTTTTTTAAAATTGTTTTGTACCCAATTTTTAAATTGGCAATGCATTTTAAAGATTTTTGGGATTCCTCATGAGGTGCCTTTAAATAATGATGGATTGAGGCTTTATATTTAAATAACAAATTTACAACAAAAATCTACATTATTCAAAAGCCTAAGTTATCTCAACAAACTAAAACAACATTATAGAAATTTAAAATTCAAACTGATTCTAAAGCTAAGAAAGTTATTTTGCAAAAGATTATTGTAATTGCTTAAAGTAAATTTCAACATGTTTAAAGGGTCTATCTAAAAAGTTTTATGCTTTAAAAAATAGGAAGTTTTACTTGCAAATCTTAATCTTTTTCTAATTTTATTTTGCCAAACAACTAGGTTAAAGATGTCTTTTTTCCTTCCACTTCACGAGGGGGCTACCATTTAGTTATATTTGTTAAGTTTTAAACTAGTTATGGTGGTGATCTGTTATTTCTTATTTAATTTAATAAGAGTAGATAATATCATTGAATTGTCAATTCCTAACCAACTAAGATTTTCTGTATTTGCAAGAGATTGTTTTAATTATCAATTTGACCTATAAAACAATGTAAACAATGTAGATATTGAAGTTAGCCTATTAATTTTGACTATTATATAATTTCATTGTAGTCAATTTCATGTTAGAAAGTATTTTAAAAAATTGATATCCTACAGAAAACTTTTACTAGAAAAGGGTTTCCGTATAAAACACTTGAAATTATAATCATCTTATCCCTATTATTTATGACAAATTATTTTTAAATTTGAGAGTCAACTTCATTAAATTGGTGGAGTAGTCACTTATCATACAGAGCATGAAATTGTATGAGCTCAAGATCATGAAAAAAAGAAGACCGACTTGTCTTTTTGTGATGAAAATCAAATGATTAAAGACATTTCTTAAGAATCAATGTGTTTGATGTGATCCTCAATAATTGGATTGTTGTAATCTTTCATTTTGGTGATGAGGAAACAAATGATCAAAGAAGATGTCAGTTTCAGTCTTAATTTTATAAATGCACTATGGATTCTAAAAACTATGACAGTGCACAACTTCGCATTAACATAGTAATACAAAAGAAGGCAATGTTTGTCTTTGGTTTGTTATGTTCTTGAAAAGGTTGTTGTCCATCTCTTTCAATTTAATTGTCTCAGTTTAATTGAAAATGGGGTTTTAAAAAAGTAAACAGACTTTTAATTTGGTGGCCTTAAATTAAAATATGTATAATTTACCAAAATACCATTTAATCTTGCCACCATAAATATTCCGTGTGGATATTAAAATTAAAGAGTTCCAAATTAGAAAATGGACTTTGTTTTTCTTAAATTGACTAAAAGTAAAATTATTGGAATTATGACCTCTGTAACTCTATTAAGAAAGAGTTAGTAACTATATGTTCCTTGATTATTTAGTAATTTGAAGTAAATAAGTGTGCAAGTTAATAACGCAGCACTTCACAACTTAAGCTATTATTAATCCGAACTTCAAACTACACGACGATTACACACCTCTGTAATCTAAGGAATTATAAACTCTAATTCATATACCCAAGACAAAAAACCCAGGTTTAAGTCTTCTAAGATTGAGAAGTTGCACAAACTTGTTAGACCTACCTACGCTAAGAGCTCACTTGTAATTAAAAAAATCAACTACAACTTCAGAGTAGGCCAGTCCCTTTTCACATAGTGACACCAGCCCATATTTTAAATCCCCAATATCTCTGTAATGACGTCTGGTGTGAGAGTGAGTGGTTTTTCTCTAACAGTACTATTGATCGAGGAGGTTGATCCAGTAGCATTGATATGGTATTGCCTAGTTTTCTTCTCGTCCCATTTTCCTTCTTTTATTTCCTTGAAGGAATATGACCATCCCTGAGCATGTAAAATTGCTATTAGTTCACCCATTTCAGCCCCACCAAACCCAGTTATTACCCATCCCTTGATTACACTCATTTAAGCAAAGTTTACTATCCTGCATGTACTGACATCTAGACTATCTTCGATATTTTCAGTAACGTTCTCACCCCCTATGTTTTCTTGAACTTGCTCAGAGTCATCGTCTCTTAAAGATTCAAAAGAGACTACCTTGTTTTCACTCCTAGTCCTATCAGTAAGCTCATCAACTAACACCCCCTCCCCCCTTTGTAAATCCTCTTTTAGATATCCCTTTTGATGTACTACGTTGGAATTGTTCCATGTGTTTGGGAGAAGATACCTTTTGCTTTCCCATTCTAGTTGTCTCAAAATCAGACGTTTCATCATGAATCTCAATAGGATCAACTGGAAGATTAAACTTACCTCTGGAGGAACATGGTCTTTTGGCAGCCACAGCAATGATACTCTCTTCAAGAGCCCTTTTTGGAGACCTTATTAAGAGAACAAGTACCGCAATGAGAGGTGTGGATTGAGGTTCATCCCTTGGTTCATCAACTAGTATTATAACTTGTTTCCTAGAGGCTTTCCTCAAACAAGACCTGAGATGTTTTGGTACCAGATTTTTACTTTAACTTGTTCCTTGGGTGATAGATCTAATTTACCCTTACACTTAGCACTAGTAGTATCATAAGAACCCTTTGTCTTTTCCCCCTCAATCGAGGACATCATCCTGGCATTCTTGATTTCACCCAAATC
>JAJOOS010080034.1:0-26169 GCA_029582725.1 Solanum chiquidenum | reverse complement strand
TGACTAGTGAGAATGTACATTATGTTAGCATTTATTAATTGAGAAAAGGTTCTATACAAACTTGTGGTCCCTCCGTCTCATATTATTAAAATATTTTTTCGAAATTATTATTTATTTTAGATAATTAAAATAGAGTGTATTAAGAAGAGTTACAAGGCAATTAGTAATTTTTTTTCTACTTATTTACAATTTCTTCAGTAAAGATGTGTATAAAAAGAAAGTAGACAAATAATGAGTGAGATGAAAATATATTTTCAAGGCTTGCTAGCCTTTCCCCTTTATGCAACTTTACCCATACACTGTGAAGATAAATGTATTATATATTTTATAAGATTTAAATTTCAACACAAATAAAATTATAAAAATGAAAATATAACAGTGTGTCAAAGAAAACAGTAACAGCAACAGGTAACAAGTTAGAAAAATTAGAGATTGAATTTTAGAGTGTTGTAACTATTCTTGTCCAGAATAGTATATTTATTGAGATATATATATATATACTAGTAAAAGTAGCTTGGGCGTTGCCCGGGCCCAACACGAGCATCTGTGGGAGAACTGTTAGGAGAAACAAAAATCAAGGATGCGGAGCAGGTAGTTGATTAAATTTATGAGGGCGACAATGATCTTCAGGAGAACTGTTGGGAGAAACAAACATCAGTGCAAAAGGAAATTCAGTGAAGACGTTGGTTCCAGATCAGCAAGTTGAAAATGAGTTCCAAAAGTTTGAGCAACATATCCTTGCTGGGCTAATTCTGCAATCTTCCGCATTCAGTAGTAATCGACAGTTGTACATCATGAATAGAGAGTAAGAAAGAGTTCCAAAGCATATATGAAAATATTTGATAGTGAATATAAATAGACAGATGAGACTTGACAGTTGCTGCTTTTTTGACACAGTTGATCTACTAAGAATCGATATGTTGAGGCAATCAACTATATCTCAATCCTAATTATAATTTAACAGAAATAAGACGCAAGAAGAAAGTAGAGTAAGTTTGAAATACCATTTGTCTTTGTTTCTTGCATAAAAAAATCATTAAGACTATTAACAGGTCTTACTTGCAAACACATTTGATGATCTTCATAAGGAGAATTATCGGTTTCACTCCCCATTACATCTTCAATTCCCGTGAATAAGACCTACATGAATATAATCTAGTTAAGTCCAATATTTAAATAAAAAAAATTCCATGTTATGTAGATTAACAATAGAATTAAAATGAAGGCGGCATACATCCTTATTTGATAGAGCAAACTTGATGCTACATTTGATTGAACACATAATTGAGTCAACTAAAGATTCAAAAGATGATGAAGAACGAATTAGCATAACTATTACTCCAACAAAGTGCTCTATAACTGAAGTTGGCTTAGGTTTTTTAATTAAGTCAAATACATGTTAGCTCTTAAGGTAAATGAGAGACATAGTTGCTACGTTTGTGGTACATTTTTGGTAAGAAAACAGAGTAATTTGAATCAATTAATTAAGGGCTCTTTTTGTAGCGGATTACAGTTATGTACGTATTAGAAAGACATGATTTGTTATGACAAGTATTGAACACCTTATAAATTGGCAAAAAAAAAAATGTAAAGCGCGTAAAATAAAATTGGAGCAAAGAGTTTGTTTCACTTAATAAGTGAAAGAAATATCTTTCATAACAATTGTGTCACAGTGAAGGAGCCATGGAAAAATAGTATAAGCATTCTGGACAGTAATTATACCAATTAATATGATAATCTAAGTATAAGAAACAACAAAGAGTAACATAAATCCTTGTGCAAGAAACTGCAGACTGCATCCATCAATCAATTGACTATTTTTCAATATCTAATTAGTTGGAGTCAGTTATATCAATCATGTATCCTTAGAGGATTATTAATTATGGTTAGGACTATTTTATAGGCATCAACCTACCACAATCTCTTCCTTTATCTGGGTTGTGGACATTTATGCTTTATGAAGCTAACATAGATGACGGGTTTAACTACATAATGCATATAATCTTTGGAGTGATTAAATAAAAAAAAATAAAAAAATTGGAGTAGTAGATTCTTCTTTGTTCTCTTATGGACAAATAACACTGTCAGCACATCTTTTTTCTAGGTATTGTCGTAGCAAGAGTAGCTGGTGTTATCCTTTTGACCGCGCTTACTTTTGCTGCCTTGTGTATTGGCAAGCGGAACTCAACAAGTGAGTTTATTTGTCAGCTTCTGTGGTGACCGAAAGCCATTCATTTCAAGGGCAGCACATATACTGGAACAATGATGAGATAAACAATCCAACAAGCACATTTCATTAGTACGTGGTTAAGAATTACTCCTTTCATATCAACAAATGATCTTTGAAAGAACCTCTGTAAGACATGTCTAACAGGTTTTCCAACTTTATATGAGAAATGATTCCCAAATGCTGTTTTGTACTTTAAATCAAAATCAGAAGGAAAATTGGAAGTTCTGCAATTATATGTGGTTGAACTTCAGTTATATAAAACTTCAAACACCCAGTTTCAAAATGAATGAACTTGAAAAATTTGCGTATAACAAATAATGATCTCAAACTAAGGCATCAGTACATGTACTTGGTCGATTTTTCTTTTGAGTCCTGAGTTTTATCGAAGAGGTTAGCATAAAAGCGACATTTTCAAACCAATGTAAAACACTTATAAAAGTTATTACTATATACTACTATGCAGGATCTCATATAAATAAGTAAACAACTGAGATACTGAAAAGTGAAGGAAAAGTACAAGCTATACTGAATCGTGTGAATGCATTCAAAGAGAAAATTTATTGACTCACAATGTGTGGAGGAGTGGTTAGATTTCTCAAACGGAAAATGTAGCCTCTTTCTTCAATTGCCTTGGCAGTGCAGTATGACTGTAGAGTAGACAAAACAAAGGCACCTCTGGCTTGACGTCGTGTCAACTTCAATTGCTTTAGCTGTTTATTGATATACAAGAGACCCGAAAACAATCATCAACGATAAAGCTATGTCATAGATATATCTAATACATGATACAATCTACACTTAAACAAAAGGATGATAAAAATGTCTTACCTCTAGAAGTGTTTTGGCTGTAAGATACAAATGTATCAATTTGGTAATGAGTTGGCATTATCAAATAATGGAAGGAAGTAAAATATTGATGTTTCTTAGGTATTTGTTGCTATATGCACCTGTGAGCCAAGAAATCTGCAATTATTAAATACAGAATGATGAGCAGTAATTTTGATTACCACTGGCTATCCTCATCTCTGTTGTAGAAGACTAAAAAGTAAGGAAGCAAGATGAATGTACGTGTAGTGTTTGCAAAGAGCAAAAAGGGGCAAACTATAGAGTATCTGAGGAGCAGAGTTTTCAAAGGTGATGCTCTCGCCAATAAAATCCTCTCCCACCACAAATGTAGTCTCACACCGACATGTATCAGTACCAATTAACCTTGCAGTCTAATTATTAGATGCACACAGTGGTATACATAATTATACATATAGAGGAAAGATGACGCTGAAGCATGTTTAAATGTTTTATCTAAAATCTTTAACCGTTAAAAATGAACTTTTTTACTTAATTCTGTTTAAGCAGATTAAAGGCACATCACAGAAAATCCCAAAAAGGTATTACCTAAAATTAGTGGATGGAGGGGCAAGGGAGAAAGCACGCCGAGAATGAGAAGAAGCTGGAGCAGGAACGAAAGAGAAATCCCATTTCAAAGTAAATGGGAGTGTGAGGCAGTACACGTGACAGAAGCTGAAATCATCCAAGGAAAATCAGTATGAGACATTGTAATGAAGTCAGCATCCAAAGAACATGAACATATACAACATACAGCTTACCCAAAAATAACAGTCTCATTTGTTGATTTAGTTTGGAGATCATCTGAGAGCTTGGTGTTGGACAACATTGTTGACGAAGGTGAAAATCGTCTCTGTAGCAAGATGATGTTTGCTGCATTGGGGTGTCAATACAAGGATTTTCAAGACGGCAAGTTAACTAACTTATCTGAAGATCTTAATTCATCATCCAAGTCGGATAAATATTCTCTATGGATTTCCTGGCAAGCCAGTATGAACATAACTGCTGTGTTTGATTGTTGTGCTCGACGAAGAGAAGCTAACGCCTTAGGCAGTAAAAGCATACAAAGTGAGTCATGCAACAGGTTGAGACAATATAGAAGAAAAATTTAGAATGCAAAGAGGTATGAGGATTTAAGAGAATTTTCAGTTACATTCTCAATTTTAGTATAATTTAGCAAGTTAAAAAGTTATTGATTGATATTGGCGGTAGTTTTCTTATTCTTTAGAAGACCTCCATAGGGAAGGGGTAAAATGAGTGAAGAGTATTGGTTATATTGTTTGAAGCATAAAGCATGTTGGTGAGTGGAAAATAATACTCACTGGAAGGCCTGTCGAGGATCCGAGTTTCTTGAATTATCGGCCTCTGCACTGTAGAAGAGATTGACTATTCCTCTTAGTGTTGAAATAAAAATACAAAGCAATAACAAAGAGTATTCCCTTCGATCTGCCTTACATCATTGTGTAGATTAACAGTTTTCAGAAAAGCTTCAAGTTCATCCTTTGTCTTGAGTAGTTAGAAGTCATTTCTAGAATTTGTTCTGTTGGTGAAATAACCTGTGAAATCAGATGGACAAACCATTACATCAAGTGAAGTAGTTCGGCAAAGGGAAAATGGGAGGAAAAAGGAAAAGAAGCAAGAACAAACAGACAACATAACTTTTAAATTAAAATGAATCACAGAAACAAGTTTTAGAGACACCTTGAAGTTGACAAAGGTTCTCCAGCTTACGATTCTTCAATTTTGGATGGTGAATCAGGTGGTGGTGCCAGTGAATGAGGCTTACACCAGAACATGTTGTTAAACTTTACCTATTCAGATGGTGAAGTCAATTAATAACATTTCATAACAACAAATAGGATATGAATTTGCATAACAAAATTCTTGAGAAGTACCTTTTGGAAACTATTCAAGAACTGCAGGCTAGCGTGCTTTAGTGAATCATCATTTTTTTATAGCAACAAAAAATTACAATGGAAAGTTTGATGAAATTAACTATATCAAAGTCAATTGTTACCTTACTTATGAGAAGGCTCTCTGAATAATTTCATCATACACTATATTATATGTTGAATGATCATCATTACTGTCTGCAGTAGGGGGACGAATTAGTATTTTGACACATTTTGAACTTTTTGCTCTTGATAAAGCCACATATAATTGACCATGTGAAAAAACAGGTTCCCGTAGGTAAATTCCAACAAAATCTAACGTTTGACCTTGAGCTTTATTTATAGTCATAGCAAAACACAATCGCACAGGAAACTGTGTCCTTTTAAATTGTACATGAATTTTCTCATCTTGTGATGTCAGTAATGGAATTCTTGGAATAAATACATGTGTATTTTTGAAGTCACCACTTTCAATTTTAGCACTTATGACATGCGTTTTAAGGTCACAACATGTTAATCGTGTGCCATTACATAAACCTTCGGAAGGATTCAAATTTCGTAACAACATAACTGGGCAGTTCTCTTTTAAAGTTAACTTATAAGGAGGTAAGCCAGGAGGGTGTAAAGTATGTAAAAAGTCTTCAAATTGGCTTTGATCATTTGGTTCAACAGTTTCGTCCATTGCGACATATGTTGTAGCTCTTTCTGGAAATTTTCTGATTAGCATATCATTTATTTCATTTACAAAATCATTTTTTGTTGTTAAAATAACACGAGAAGATATTGCAGATGAATCAGAAGGAAATGTACATAAATCAGGATATGTTACGTTAAATAAGGTATCCAAGGATTGTTCTTCAGTTGTAAAAGGAATAATAAGAGAATTAGGAATCTCAATTTTGTTTTCACAATGAGGTGTTTCTTTTCCATTTCCAATTCTAAGTAGATATTCACAAAAGGATGGATCTGTTCTTGCACGCATATTTTCAGACAAATGTAATTTCTCAAGATCATTCCAAATGTTGGAATATAATAAGCTTTGATGAATAAAATCTTCTTTTTTCCCGTTTCGCACTACTGGAAGAGTCTGTCTAAAGTCACCTCCAAATACAATAACTTTACCACCAAAAAGTGTCTTCACATCCATTATATCTCTCAAAAGTACATCAAGAGCTTCAATCATGTTTCTTTTTGCCATAGATGCTTCATCCCATACAATTAATTTTGCATCTTTAATTAAACAAGCAAGTGGACTTTGTTTACTAACATTACAACAAAAATTATCATCTATGTTAATAGGCATTTTAAAACGCGAGTGAGCAGTTCGTCCTCCAGGAAGAACAGAAGCTGCTACTCCTGAAGTTGCAGTTGCCAAAGCTATGAATCCTTGAGATCGAACAGTTGCTAATAATGCCCGATATAAGTAAGTTTTACCTGTTCCTCCGGGACCATCAACGAAAAAAGCTCCTGCCTTCTTAGAAGATATTCTATCAATAATTATATTGGACGATATAAGTTGTTCGGCATTTAATTTTTTTGGTAAGAGCAAGTCCTCTTCACTAACAATTATGTTTCTCTCAAAATGGACATCGTTTGTGTCCTTCGTAGTTTCAGAAGGTCTAATATTCTCTAAGACAAGGTTATACTCATTTATGTCATGCCCATAGAATGTAAGACATCATTGATATGGTTTAAAACCTTATATCGAACATTTTTTGGTTCAGTATTGGAGAAACTTTTGAGGTCCTCTGAAAGTGAATCCTCAAACATTTCCCATAATTCTTTTGGGTTAGAAGGATTGCAATATACTAATAATGTAGCAAATAAACGTCTTAAACTGTATGGCATTTGATAACTGACAGCCTCTAACATACATTCAATTAAACTCTTGTTGCAATATAACAATCCTTTTTTTTCTGCAGATTCACGAAATGTGCTACAAGCTACTCCATCAACAGTGAGAAGATCTTTATATGATTTTGGTCCCCTTACATTCATTAACAATAGCCTGAGGTAATATCTTTCCCCTTCAGTTACGTGGCATGTCACAACACGTCCAATTACATGACGTTTTTTCGACGTGTCCAGATTTTATCTCTTGAAGACCATACAAAGTGTTGCGGAAATTCCTTGTATAATAATTTCATATTTAGAGCATGCTCATTTGTTCTATTCATAGAGAAAAATTCAGTTAACATAGTTTTTTTTATCATTGGATTATTTAAGATTCTATTCACGCTTTCGGTGCTTTTAAAAGAAACAAATTGTTGTCCTTCTAAATGTAATTGAAGATGATACACAGCTGGAGTCATTTCACTAATAGGAAAACCAAATAAACGACAGGCTGCTTCGGGTGGCGAAACCCATCTTGCAGATCGATATTCTTTTATTTCGTCTATTTCTGCATTGTCATGTAGAGAATATGCAATTTTATCATGTCCTTTGCAAATATATTTGTAAATATATTTCACAACTTTAATATCTGAACAAACTTCAACATTTAAATGACAATCAAATTTACAAAGCAAGTATGGGTTGTATGGGACAACCCACGAATTGTCCATATGATGTTTTCTTATGTATACAGTTTTTCCAGTATTACGTCTCTTATAAAGTGGATATGAATTCTTTCCCTTTGATGTATGTTCAACAAAGTCTTTTGGATATTGAAATTTACAGAAGCCCTTTTTTTCCCATACATGAATTTGTAGGATTTATATCACCACAAGGACCATGCATCATATGTTGAAGGACGCGTGAATAAAGATATTGTTCATTAGAATCAGGTAATTCAGCACAAACAAATTTATCATATGATTCAGGTGTTAACAATTTATATTCATTAGTAAGAATTATAAGAAAATGAGCATGTGGAAGACCCCGTTTTTGAAATTCTATAGTATACATAAAAGCAGCAACTTTTCCAAATATGTGTCTTTTTAAAATATCTACTTTTAGTTCTTCTACTTTCGCTCTGAATACACGTGAGACTAAATCAGGTCTATTTTGAGTTTCATCGATCGATAGCATATGTTGTTTTATTTCTGGCCAAGATGGATTGCAGGTCATAGTGAGAAAAAGATCAGGTTTTCCAAAGTGTTGTACTAAGGCGATAGCATCCATATATCGACGCCGCATATCTCTTGGTCCACCTATGAAAGTAACGGGGAGGAATGTTTTTTTGCCAATTTTGGAAGCCTCTGTTTCACCAACTCGCAAAAAGTCAATTTCCTTGTAATATATCTACTCGGAATAAGTCTTGATTAAGTGAGACAAAATCCAATCTTTGTGTTTCAACTTTTATGAAAACATCAACTATAAATTGTTGAAATAATCTACCACAATGCAATACTCCATTTTGATCATCTTCTCTTATCTGAATTTTGTAACAATAATATTCACGACAAGAAACCATATCTCTTTTTCGTTTTCCTTTATTAAAGACTTGATCCTCCATATCAAGAACTCCATCAATAGAGCATATATTATTTACACTTGGTAATTCTTCATGTTCACAGTAAGGTTGATTTCGTCGAATAATTTTTTATATACCACAATGCCATATGTTTTGACCATATGGAAATAGTAACGGATATTGTAAAGGATCATAACAACCATAATAATAATTTACTAAGCGAGTGTTATTACTATGAGTGTATATACGAATATGCGGCATAGAATTAACTTCAGTTAAATCATGTTCAAGCCATATTCCAGCTACATCTGATGCAGATGGTAAATTATAAACACGTTGATCTAAACCTGAATGGCATTTAAGTGCGATACAGAAATCAGATATTGTTGGGATGTTCATCAAGGACTTTATAAAAATAGAATATGGATTTTTTGAAAGTATAGTCATAAGTTTCTTCACTGTTGATTCGCTAATATGCGCTGAATAAGCCATTCTGTTAGCCAGTTCACTTTCATTATCATAAAAGTATAGTTGTAGGTTCTTTGGTTTTTCAGAGGAGGAAAGTAAATCAGGTATAAAATGATACATTTGACCTTGCACTCGAAATGTATATATGCCATGATATCTCTTAGCTAAAGCTTTGTCATAGGTTACGCCAAGCGAGGTGAATGCAAACATATTATTATATGTTCTAATGTAAGTTCGAAAGTGTAAAGATTCTTCAGTATTTCCCATATATAAATCAAATAAGTCATCAGGCAGTTGGTACGAAACTAACTTAATCGAGCCATTACCACAACAAAAGCCAGGTGATTCATATTGAAACCTTTTTGCATTGCAAAATTTACAGTTGGGAACATCTTTTAAAAACACATAAGTAGATCGATTATCATTAATTTTTTTATGGGTGTTTGCGCTCAACGTACAACCTGTATGTTATAAGTACGGTTAAAACTGAGGGTAGCCTAATATTCTAACAAAGTAACATGAGAAATGACTTTCGCATAAAATGAATACTAACCTTTCTTTGTAGCAACTTTAGGAGTGAGATTTTGTTGTTCCGAACATGCGTTGGATGTTGAGGCCGAGATATAAACGACCTCAGGAATGACATTTTGTTGCGCCTTATAAGTGTTGGATGTTGAGCCTAAGATATAAATGGGGAAATTTAGACGTATATCTACAACACGATGCATCTAAAAACCTAAAAGGCAGAGATTACAGGCTTACCTTTTTCAAATGCATAAAAAGGAGGGAAGAGTTGTTTTGCTTCGTCAGAAGAACATGATGAAGTTCTAATTTGATTGGAGGCATTTTCTGGATGAAATGTAATAAACATTATCCATTAGATTAATAAGTAATTAGATATTTCTAATTTGATATTAGTAAAAATAAAGAGGCAGTAATTTTTCATTCCAACCTTGGATGTTAACAGAAGGAGGCTCTTTTAAAGTTTGTTCTTCTGTACGTGATAGCTTATTTGGTTGGTTGCAAGACATTTCTTCACAAGCTTTTCTCCGCAAAGTATCTGCATTTGAAATACTAAATTTGTTAAACAGTGTAGGCACACAACCAACAATACTAAAGGATATAAAAATTAGATTCCTGAAGAATCCTCAAAACATGTCTATTGAACAGTTAAATACATCGCAAATCTCCAAGTTAAAATCTCAGATAGCACTCTTATGCAGGGCTGGCAGCTCATATCTCCAACAGGGCTTTGCAATTCAGATGCAATTGGTACTTCAAGCTTGCTCTATACAACCATGATTATGTGCCTTTGATGGGTCCACCTCCTCAACGCAGCTCAAGTTACAGAGCAGCTAGTCGGCTTTTTTTTTCCAGTACAATTATATTTTTTCTTTCTCCTTTAATGGAGGGTCAGTTCATTTCAGACTAATAATTGATAGGCACTCATGGACCGGGCAATATGAAGCTCATCTATGGGATAAAAATTGTTGGAATGAAACACATAACGAAAAAGGTAAAAAAGGTTCATAAAAAAATTTAAATTAATTTTTTGTTTAGTGATCTATTTCAGTTAATATTAGATATGAAGCCTATGTATTTTGCTAGCACCCAAGCTACACAAATCAATCTATATGATTTTTGCTGGCAGCATTTTAGAAAGCCTTTTTTTTTTATAAATAAGATCAACCAAAATGTTCTCTTTGCCTAATTGCAAGCACGAAATAAACCCCCAAAAATTGTGGGACACAAACAAATTCAAAATATATTGGAAAATGAAATTAAACTATGCACAAGCCAGCGATGACCATAATATTTCCTCTAATGCATTATGATGAACACCAATTTGAAAATAAAAAATCACATCCAAATAAAGTGTGGGTCCAAAGAATTAACATATGGCAATATCTCTTTGTATGATTGATCGAGGCGTTTAGTTAGCTAGCACATTCCATTGTTTATATTTTGTTTCTTCTAAACTTTGGCAACGGTTGGTTGGACAATGGCTCTTCACTAAAAATTGTGACTATATTTGGTGGAGATAAGGAGATTTGAAGATAAAAGGGTCCCAATGCAAGGAAAGATAGGTATGTCGACTTGTCTTCATGGATCAAATGAAACCAAATAAAATATTTACTAAAAATCAATTTCCAAAGTTACTTGTTTTCTTTCATTTTTAACAAACAAAATCAGTTGATAAGCTGAAAATTCTTGTCCATATGTAAACATCAATTTCCAAAGTTATTTGTTTTCTTTCATTTTAGCAAACAAAATCAGTTGATAAGCTGAAAATTCTTCTCCTTAACTAAAAATCAATTTCCAAAGTTATTTCTTTTCTTTCACTTTCAGCAAACAAAATCAGTTCATAAGCATAATAGGATCAGTTCATTTCAGACTAATAATTAATAGGCACTCATGGATCGGGCGATATGAAGCTCATCTATGGGATAAAAATTGTTGGAATGAAACACAGAACGAAAAAGGTAAACAAGGTTCATAATTTTTTTTAAAAATAATTTTTTATTTAGTGATCTATTTCAGTTAATATTAGATATGAAGCCTATGTATTTTGCTGGCACCATTTTAGAAAGCCTTTTTTTTTATAAATAAGATCAACCAAAATGTTCTCTTTGCTTAATTGCAATCACGAAATAAACCCCCAAGGGACAGAAACAAATTCAAAATATGTTGCAAAATGAAATTAAACTATGCACAAGCCAGCGATGACCATAATATTTGGCGGTTACAGAAAGCGGAACATAAACAACTTACCTGAGCTAGTAGCCACCGAAGTAAAGCCGAAGTGAGGACAGACGTTTGAAGAGGAAGATGTTGTTAGATTCAGTGAAGAACGCAAGTTGTAACTTCGCTAAAAAGCAGAGGGAATTGGAGAGGAAGAGGAGAGAACGGCGGTGGAAATGGAGGTGTGTGGCAGTGCTTCACATGGAAGAAAGGCGATAAGGTTGAGGCAGCAGAAAGATAAACATGTGACGGTGAAATGTCCAAAATACCCCTCGAGTTTCATGTTAATTTCAGGGAAGCACACGTGTTGACTGAGAGGCTTGTGCTATTCGCTCTTCTTATATAGTAATATATTCTCTCCATTTTTTTTATTTTTTTTTCATTTGTTAAAAGGAATAAGGAAAAACATTTTTCCTTCTGTTAATACAAGCACAAAAAAAAACAAAGAGTGAAAACTATTTAATAGAACAAATGACCATACACTAAGGTATAAAATATACACAGCAAATGTTGTAGCCTAACCAACCAAATGCTATCGTACCAACAAGTGAAGGAATGAGCTGAATAATTAAACTTCATTGCAATATGCATAAAGAGAAGCTAACAGAACTCCATTACTGACTACTAAGTATATACCTTTACACATAATTTTAAGTTAAAACAAAATAAATCGAGTAAATAACAACAAAATAAAACGAGTAAATAACAAGAAGGAAATGAGAAGAAATCACCTTTTTCCGGGCAGCTTCCTAAGACGAGAATGAGCTAGCTACGAGGAAGTTCCACCAACACGCCTGAGAAGTACTGAATCGGCCAAACATCTCTTATTTTTTAGATGAATTTTCTTAGTTTCAATCCCTCTCTACTCTTAAGACCTTTTTTCCCCACTTCTTCCAACTCTATTTTTCTCCCCCTCTATTTTCTTCTCCCTTAAACAGTGATTGCAAGAGATGAATATATAGATGGAAATTAGGGAGAAACGGGTATAATTTTGAATTTTGAAATTCGAATTCCTTTCCTTTTTTTCAAGGCCAACAGTGAAAGGAGATGGGAGATTCTGAAAAGGGGGAAAAAGGGACGCGGCTGGTGTGACGGGTCTGCATATTTACGCTGATTTTTCACCGAATTTGCTGGGATTTTCTGGGTTTCTTGTCATTCTCTTCTCGCGTGAATAAGGAGACGCACAGGGGCAGTGGGGTCGGGTACTTGGGGTTGTGGTTGTATTGTTGTTGATGGGATAAAATGTATGTTGAATTGGATTTTTGGAATTACTGGTTGAATTGAGGGAATTTGGGCTTGGATTTGGCTGAAATGTTGGCCCAAAAGGTGGTCTCAAATTGAGTTAAGATGAAGTTAAAATTATTAAGAAAATGGCCACATGAATTGTAATTATGGCCTATGGGAATTAAGAAGTTAGATAAATTGAATTTAACTTAGGAAATTTGACTAAAATATAAATAAGATGAATTAATATTAATTAATTAACAAGCTTCTTAATTATAACGAAACAAATAATTAATTCAATTATAAAACTAATTAACTTAAAATATAAACCTAACTTATTTATTAACTCATGGATTAAATTAAAATATTTAAGTAAGAAATAAAATCTTTTTGTGATGATTTTCAAATATTCATAAAATATACCAACTATATACTTAATTATGTAAAACATGTATATTATTTCAAAAATTATAAAAAGGCGACAATAACTTGCAAACCATTATTATTATTTTTTGAAGATTTCTAAAACTAATTATTTTAAATCGCTTGAAATTGAAGAAGCTCAATGATTAATTTATATTGTGGAGGGCCAAAATTGGGTGTCAACAATGAGAAAGAATCATCAACAATTGTACTTTTGAGAATTAACCAAAAAAATAATAATCTCTGCCATCAGACGAAGATTATAATTTCACACAATTTTTAGTTGAAAATTAACTACTAACAATGATAAGAATATTAATGATAGATCCTAAAAAGTTGCTCTTGATCTTGCAACTGTTGAAAGTAATCTAGCTTTCATTTTTTCAAGCATATTTTTTTTTTCACATGGATGTTGGTGCTTCTTCAGCGGTACATTTGTACCGTTCAAAAAAAGTAAAATAAAATAGGATTCAGGAGAAAAGTTTTCGTATAAACCCATAAAAAGGAAGTGACTCTGATGGAACAGTTAAATTCCACTCTAGCTTTTTCAATTTGCTTTCTCCATTTATATTTGGTCTCTGACATAAGCATTGTGTGTTATTGTTAGAAGTAATCCACCAAGAGAGGAAGGCACAACAGACAATCGGGGATCATGACAAATTTCAACCGAAAATTAAAGCATTTTCAAATTACTGACGTATAAGCCCATTTGACCTCAAAAGTGCCATATATATATATGGTGAAAAGGTTAATTATATTATAGCCATTGGATGGGTTTGGATGATTAAATTTAGGGTGAAGAAGCATAATACATATGCTTGCCTATGTAGCACACATATATTAACTGATTTTTGGAGATTTGTATTGTTAGTTTTTTGTTTTTGTTTTTTTTTGCCTAATTTTGAATTGCAATTGTAGCCAATTTCTTTGAAAAATAGCCACCATTGATTATTGTTATAGCTCTCAATTAATTGTGTATTTTCCCACTCTACATAAATTAGTGTTATAGCCCTCAATTCATTAAACCTAAGTCATTCATATAAATATTAGACATGTGATAGTTGGCACTCATTCATGAAATAATTTGGAGAAATAAAGATGATAGTTAAATCTCTTTCATATAAATATGGTTCTCCCAACAATATAAGAATTGATAAGGTAAAATAAAGATAAATATGGATAAAATATAAATAGTACAACTCACATAACATATTGTACAGTTAAGTACTCGAGTGTTAGTCCTTTTTGTTGTTGGCTTATATATAGCATAATTTTGAATTGCAATTGTAGACAATTTCTTTGGAAAATAGCCACCATTGAATATTGTTATAGTCCTCAACTAATTGCCTATTTTTCCACTCTACATAAATTATTGTTATAGCCCTCAATTAATTAAGCCTAAGTCATTGATACATTGATATCAATATTAGACATGTGACAGTTGACACTCATTCAAGAAATAATTTGGGGAAATACAGATGATAGTTGTCTCGACTCAGACCGTTGTGATTGACACTCACACTAACCCTCCGATGGGAGAACCATTACTACAACCCAACTAAGCAACTAAATCAAAATACTACGCATTTAAAAACAATAAAAATGGAGTCCCCATAAACTCCAAGGGTTCAACTAAAACAACGAAACATAACTAATGCGGAAATTCAACCCCTAGAATCTGAAAGTCATTGTACCAAAACTCTGATTAACTAACAAGTCTAAGAAAAGGGGGCACAACCCCGAAAACTAAACAAAACACCCTAAACAAATAGTCTGAGTCTGAAAAGAGTGGACTTAAACAAGAGAGAATCATGACAGCCTGAAAGAATTGACTCACCCTTGAATCCGGTCACGCTCAATAGTCACCTAACTGAGGTCTGTCAGTAGCCGCCTGAAGATGTCCTGTACTCAACAAAGAATGAGCAAGTGCAGTATCAGTACACAACCACAATGTACTGCTTGTGTACTGGTAGGATCACACGACTATTCGAGTAAGAACAACATATACCAACAATAACAACAAAGTAAACACATACATGTGCAGAATATATATACATCGATTATCATTTCAGGAGCAATGCACAATTCCACATTCTCAATAACAAGTAGATATAACAAATCAATGGTCCTCTCATGGAACCCATACCCAATCTGTTAGTGTGCCGGAACGTGACATCCGATCCCTGTGCCGGACGTGACACCCGATCACATATATGCGCCGGAACGTGGCACCCTATCCAAGTTAGTGTGTTGGAACGTGACACCCCATCCCAGTTAGTGTGTCGGAACGTGACACCCGATCCATTCAACATGCCACAATCACAATCACAATGTACATTCTCATAATCATACAATCAAGTGTTAATTCATGACTTACAATCATTTATTCATACTCATTGACATTAGATGTGATCAATAGTGCAACACTCGCATACATACATGCATTACAATGAAGCAATTACTAACATACATCACACAAACACGAAATCAAACGATCACCTACCTCAAAACCAAGCTTGAATCCCTCTAAGGCACTTGAATCTTCCTTTTCCGGATTCTTTCCGGTTGTTTGAGGTCTACAAATAATTAATAAACGCAAGGATCAACAATCAAAGACTTAATTATTCGGATTAGAACAAACCCAATAACCCAAGACCAAACCCATGATCCCAAGGTGCAGCTAGAGCTTTTTTCCACATCCAATTCAGTACAAAAACCCTCCCACAATGAGAATTAACCAAGAATCTAAGATCTACGGATCGAAAAATGGATTAGGGGAGTAAAATCCTTACCTTTAGCACCAAAAGTCGTGGAAAACTATCAAGAAATCACCTGGGGTCGTCTCTTAACTCCCAAGAATGAAACTTACAGAGAAATAACGTTTTTGGGGTTTAATTTCGAGTTAAGTCGCGCCTGGCCCGCCATAGCGGGACTCAACCCGCCACATCGGCCTTGCCATGGCGGAATAAATCCCGCCCTAGCGGCTTGCGCAGAGACAGAACGTCGGAATTTGAGTTTCAAAGCCCCATTTCACAACACACCTTCAACTCATGACATTCAAAAACTACTCGTTCACTCTAAGGTCAGTTTCGGGAGTTCTACTCTCCCGAATTCGATTCCGTAAAGTCATACGAGTTCCTTAATGTCTTAGCTATCTACTCATGTGATCAAATTCATAATTAGATCCCCCATGCATTACCAGATTTCCCTAGACCTTACTGACTCAAATTTCATCCAAAACTAGACTAGGCTAGGAATTTTCAAGTCACTATTCAAAAGTTCTGGCTTCAATTATTTCCTCATTGGCTTTTCCATAGCGACGAAATCAGATCGTTACAATAGTTAAATCCCTTTTCTATAAATATGGTTGTCCTAACACTGTAAGAATTTCCTAAATACTGATAAGGTAAAATAAAGGTAAATGTGGATAAAATATAAATAGTATAACTCACATAACATATTGTACAATTAAGTTCTGCAGTGTTAGTCCTTTTCGTTGTTGACTTATATATAAGGTAATGTGGCAAGAGAGGAACCAAATTGTTTATCAAGGCAAAAGAAGATAAATATCGGTCCTTCTGAAGAGAATAATTCAAGACGTATATTTCAGAGACTGTCTCAAAGTGAAATTAACTAAATACTTGACGATATCCAACTACTATCCAAGCTAAAGTAGTCGATAGATGGTTAGGAGATGAAATATTATTAGTTGTGTTCAATCTAGTCAGAATAGTTTCTTTCTATTTTTTTTAGCTGTAAACTTCTCTTTGATAATAAAATGCTTACTTACCAAAAAGAATAGTAATATTTTTATCAGAATTATAATTTAATTTAAAAGAAAAATAATAATGATATATTCATTAGGAAAAATGAATTTTTGACCCATTAAGTAACAATGAGGATATTTTAAAACCAAACTATTAACGTCTAACACATTTTTAAACCAAACTATTTAAAAAATGACATTTTTATTCAGTTTCATATAGTTTTAAAGCATTTTTTTTAACCCTTTTCCATTTATTTTATAAACCTTTCCTATATTGTTCACTTTTAGATCTCATATTAATTTTGTTGAGAGTACGTAGCACCTCCTTAATTAGCTGATTTTCAACAATAGAGGTGGGCGTCCCCGTAAGAAAATGGGTTGAGGTCACGGACGAAGCTAAAATTTTAATTTTAAGGATTCTCAATTTTGTAAAGACGATTTTAAGGGTTAATAATTGAGATCTTATCTTAATATTTGTACATAATTAATAACTTCTTAATATAAATACATTATTTGATTAAAGCCTATTGAATTCAACAGAATCCATACTCAGCTTGTAGATAAATTCCACTTACTAACATGAGTTGTGGTGTAGTGGTGGAGCAGCTCCACCCTTAATCAGGGATTTTGGATTCGAGTCCTCGGTATGAAAAAAATCATGTTGGGAGCCCTACCCTCAAATGGGCCTAGTAGTGTGCGATCCAAATTTAATCAAAACTTTAATGCGGACTACAAATACCGGGCGAAAAAATGGAAGAAGATAGATTCCACTTGTTTGGTTTCAGAGAAATAATTAATTTATTCTATTTTTACCTTTTTCTACTGGTTATAAATTAATATCGTCATTTAACTTTACTTTTTCATATCATATTAATTTTTCCCGTTACACTTACTATATGTAAGTGGTACGTATAGAGCAAATAAATCATTTTTTTTAAAGTAAAGTAATTGTGCAAAGATTTATGACGTTGACTAATGAAGGAGCAAAATAGAATAAAAATAATTGAATTGTGTCAGTACGTAACTCAATTTGTATTTTACGGTAGCATAAATAATGTACATATATAGATAAAAAAAAGAAGCTAGAAATAACCAAATAATCATTGTTATAACCTCTTTTATCGAGTTATTATTTTTTATGGTTACTCACTAGTCAATTATGATTTTTCATAGAAATTATTTAACTTTGACTTTTAGCTTAAAAGTCACCCATTTATGGCCTCTTTTCATAGAAAATCAATCAACCTATTTAATTATTTTTTTCATTAAAATTTTCCGACATGAAATTTTTATTTCTAATCAAAATTTAAAGGACTAAATATATATCCATTTAGGATAATAAGGGTAAAATAAAAAGGTCAATATTATATTTTTAGTAGGTCAGGTCAAGTAGGGCAGATCATTAAATAGTTTAAATAGATATATATTTAGTTCTTAAATTTTTTGATAGAAATAGATTTCATGTCAACAAATTTAAATTAAAAAACAATTAAATAAATTAAGTAACTTTTTTATGAAAAAAGTTGATAATTAAGTGACATTTAACTCCTCTTTCATAGCCATTTGTTATAATTACTAGATACGTACGCCCGTGCCAGCACGGACCCAACATATATCATTTATTTTGTTGTAATTTATGTGGCACATATGAAATTTGGAGAGCCACTCAATTTTTTAATATGTATTTTCTTTAAAAAAATAAGTTTTAAATTATCGTAACTTATAAAATTGACATAATTTGTAAATAATATGTTATTTTCTCTGTCCCAATTTATGTGGCATGAATCAAATTTAAAGAGTTTTATTTGTGGTACTTTTAATTTTTTAAATTCAATGACATATGTTTTTTTACTAATAATATTAGTGATTTAATATTAACATTAGAAATAAAAAAGTGATTTACAGATAAAAAATAGAGAAATAAAATAATTAAACGTACTACTTATTAAGTAGTACTTATTTAGTTTTTTTAAATAAACATATTTACCTATGTAAATAAGGTTTGCTTAAATAATAATAATAATAATAATAATAATAATACTATTTACTACTATATAAAACAAAATATTTTTGATGACATTTAAAAATTAAAAATATTTTTATGTAAGATAGAAGATGGAATAACTAAAATATGAATCCGCAATATATTTACGTAATACAAAATATTTATTTTTAATTAACACTAATTAGTAAATTGACTGAATTAAAAAAAAATGATGTTGTCTAGGCTTGATCTCGGGACCTTTTGCATGAAATGTCATGCTGCAACCAATAAGCTAAGCAGGTAAATATGAGGAAGAGCACACAGCTGAAGCACACATGTTGACGATCAACTGTGTGCTCTAGCCTCTTCTATATAGTAATAATTCTCTGTCTCAGTTTATGTTGCATACATGAATCAAATTTGAAGAGTTTTATTTGTGGTACTTTTAATTTTTTAAATTCAATGACATATTTTTTTACTAATAATATTAATGATTTAATATTAACATTAGAAATAAAAAAGTGATTACAGATAAAAAATAGAGAAATAAAATAATTAAACGTATTACTTATTAAGTAGTACTTATTTTGGTTTTTTTAAATATACATATTTACCTATGTAAATAAGGTTTTCTTAAATAATAATAATAATAATAATAATAATAATAATAATAATAATATTTACTACTATATAAAACAAAATATTTTTAATGACATTTAAAAATTAAAAATATTTTTATGTAAGATAGAAGATGGAATAACTAAAATATGAATCCGAACTATATTTACGTAATACAAAATATTTATTTTTAATTAACACTAAATTAGTAAATTGACTGAATTAAAAATAAAAAAAATAAAAAAAAATGATGTTGTCTAGGCTTGATCTCGAGACCTTGTGCATGAAATGTCATGCTGCAACCAATAAGCTAGGCAGGTAAATATGAGGAAAAGCACACAGCTGAAGCACACATGTTGACGACCAACTGTGTGCTCTAGCCTCTTCTATATAGTAAAGCACACAGCTGAAGCACACATATTGACGACCAGCTGTGTGTTCTAGCCTCTTCTATATAGTAGTAATATATGCAAGGCAGACATAAAATTACTAACATTAATTTTAGTGGTTGTAGTTAGATATTTGGGCTGCTACCAAAATCGGTATAATTTCTATTAATAAAGATCAATAAATTGTTTAAACACTCGTATTGTGGCACTAGCTAGTCTTTGCATGTTTATTTCATTATTTGGATTTGGCTTTATATATCTCATAATTAATTAATCTCACCTACCCATCGGGTTTTTTTTTTTTTAAAAAAAATAAAGAAATGACCTACCCATTTATAATAGAAAAACGTGTGTCAAAGACACGTGGTCAAAACCACATAGGGGAACTTGAAAAGTTGTTAGTGGGGATACAATTGAAGAAAGTAAGAGGAAATTAAAGGGGTGGTTGGTGCACAAAACCTTCCATCTCTTAGAGGTTGTTTGGTTGAGAATTAGTTATCTCAGGATTAATTATTTTAAAATAATTTATTCCACGTATATGAGATAACTTATCCCATCAGTATACTATAAATGATGGATAAGTTATTCCAAACATGTCAACCAAATAAGACATTAAAATTTTATTCCAGGACTATTTATTCTAATCCCTCAATCCAAATGAGCCCTAAGCTATAAATAAGTAGCTCAGACACATGAACACATAATTCAGTTAGCAATTGCTTCTCCATTCTAATAATTAGCAATAACTAGAAACTTAATTTCTGCTTCACAAGAATGGGTAGCCTCTCACTTAAAATGGTACATACTATTCATATGTTACATCCACAAATATTTCAATTATCTTCTTCTTTACTTTTAAAAATGAAACAATTACTTCCGACTTATGTAATAGTTATAAACTCAATGTAACTCCCCCCGCCCCTGACGATACTAGCAAGGCGTCCAACACTGCCTTTCCCTTGTATTGACGCATATTAATTATTAATATAAGTATCTTATTGACAAAAAAGAAGAAGATAAAAATATGTTTTTATTTACTTGATTATATCTTAAATTGGATTGTGATTCTTGACAGGATTTTGAGCCTTCACCGATGATACCGAGAAGTTTAGCACGGCGATGTTTGCTTCCGAATGGGGACAACAAGAAACAGAATGTGTCACAATCAGGGGCAGGCCCAAGGATGAATTACTTGGAACTTGAGGTTATGGAGCCTGGATTGAAGAATGATGGTCCCTCTTTGGACACTATCTTGGTCAATTATTTGGACACACTTACCCAACGAGTTAATTTTCATTTAGGTTATCCGGTGAACATATGTTATGATCACCATGCAACTTTAGCACCACTTTTGCAGTTTCACCTAAACAATTGTGGTGATCCTTTCCTTCAAAACACTGTCGATTTCCATTCTAAAGACTTCGAAGTGGCAGTGTTGAATTGGTTTGCACAACTATGGGAAATTGAAAAGGATCAATATTGGGGCTATGTTACCAATGGTGGCACTGAAGGCAATCTCCATGGTATTTTGATAGGGTAAGTTGATATATTGACCTGAGTATACATAATTTAATAACTTCTGCTATTTCAGCGTTCTTAAATTTTCTTGATATCATTTTTCTTTCTTCTTTTATGAAGTAATTAGACCTCTTACGACTTTTCCCTTGTTGGTTCTTTTAACTATATATAGGAACTACCTTCAAAGGAGCTATTGATGATGTCGATGTTATTCTTGAAACATTCAAAGATTGTGGCTATTCACAAGATAGGTTTTACATCCACTGTGATGCAGCACTATGTGGTCTTATGACCCCTTTTATAAACAATGTGAGTTTCACTTCTTACTTCTAATTACAATTTCTTTAGTAATTTTGAGAGCAACATTCTGATAATTTTTTGTGCAAAATGTACAGATGATTAGTTTCAAGAAGCCAATTGGAAGTGTCACAATTTCTGGACACAAATTTTTGGGATGTCCAATGCCTTGTGGTGTCCAAATAACAAGAAAAAGCTACATCAATAATCTCTCCACAAATGTGGAATACATTGCTTCTGTGGATGCCACAATTTCTGGTAGTCGTAATGGTTTAACTCCAATTTTCTTGTGGTATAGCTTGAGCGCAAAAGGTCAAATTGGCCTGCAAAAGGATGTTAAAAGATGTCTCGACAATGCTAAATATTTGAAAGATCGTCTTCAAAAAGAAGGGATAAGTGTCATGCTGAATGAGCTAAGCATCATAGTTGTACTTGAAAGGCCTTGTGACCATGAATTTGTCCGTCGTTGGCAACTTTCATGTGTCAAAGACATGGCACATATTATCGTTATGCCAGGTATCACACGAGAGATGCTTGACAATTTCATCAGGGAACTAGTACAACAAAGAAAACAATGGTACCAAGACGGAAAAACGGCGGCTCCTTGTGTTGCAGATGATATTGGTGCGCAAAATTGTGCATGCACTTATCACAAGATTGACAACATTAGTTCTTAGAAAACAAAGAAGACAAGATATAATCTGCCTCTTTAAAATTGAAATTTCTTAGAGCTCTCTAATTTGTTTATATGTCTTCCATAAATATGACATTTATTAATTAACTTCATTTTGATTCCCACAATGAAAGTGAATTTTATACATACCTCATTGTAGACTATACAATTGTAATTTTCTTAATAATTTTTTTTTACGTAATACTCTTTTATCATCTTTGTGTAGCATTAATTTACTCACAATATCTAATCGGAACAAGATTATACCTGATGGATGTATGTAATTAATGTATTCATATCTTGATGTTTAATCTTTCAATATTGTCTCGTAGTTTTTTAAGAAGTCTTTTAGGGTTTATAATATATATATCTGGTAAATTGTGATACATGTATCTAGTTATTTGTGCAAGACTTTTGGTTTTATATTTTGAGTAGTACAAATAGCGATGTATTTGACGATTGTAATCATCTCAAATGGCCTTAAGTAGCCTAATATAACTGAGCCTTCTCTAAGAAAAAAAATATTCTCCTTTTATATTTCCTACAAATTGGTTTCAGAATAATTTTTCATTCTTAATCTAGAGTTAGGTGAAGAAAAAATTATGGAATCTAAATTAAATGAAGGTGCTAATTCTTCAGTTGTTCTTATTCAATTTTTTTATGGAAATGATTTTGAATAGTGAAAGATAAGAATGAGAACGCATTTGAAGGTGAAGGTTTGTGGACTATTATTGCAAGTGGCTATGAAGAGCATATTTCGCAAAAAGTGCTACTTGTGAGACTGCAAAACAAGCTTGGGAGTCTCTGAAAGATGAGGTGTACGGTGATGAAAAGAAACGCCCTATAAATCTTCAAACTCTTAGAAGAGAATTTCAAAATTTGAAAATGATAGAATCTAAAAAAATAGATAAATATTGCACAAGAGTCATGAATATTGTTAATGAAATAAGAAACCATGGTGATGATCATATTTCTGACCAACAAGTTGTGATTTTTTTTTTTATTAGTGTCATAGAAAAGTATGAATATATTGTTGCTATAATTGAGGAAACGAAATATCTTTCTAAACTTTCCATCAAAGAGCTAGTTGGATCATTTCGTGCAGATGAGAAGCGAAGATTTTTTCGTAAAGATCAATCCAAAGAAATGACTTTTCAGTCTAGAACCAACGAGATCGAAAAATCAACAAATAATGAAGTACATTCCAAAAATGAAGCAGGATCGTGGTGGCTCTACTAAGAAGGTTGAAGAAAAAAGTGAGAAAAGTACTAAATTTTTTTATAAAATTTGTAAAAGGACTAATCATAATGCAAAAAAATATTTGCACAAAAGCAAGCCTTATTGTAATTTTGTTATAAAATTTGAACACATTGAGAAGGATTGCTGACTCAAGCAACAGGAGCAAATAAATTTATGTGAAGAAAGAAAAGTAAAAAACACATTTTCTTTACTTCTCAATCTGATGAAGATTTGTATATTGATAGGGTTGTAGCAATCATATGATTTTTTTTCAAAAGAAAAAGGACGTCTTTAACCTTGTAAATAAATAGTTGTAATACCCATCCTTTTGAAGTTTTGAGAATTCCAATTGCATGAAGCAAAGACAAAAACGCACACACATTTTTAAAGTTAAATCACAGTTAGTGTGAACAGAGTATAACAAATAATTAAAAAGACCAATTCAAATGTTGACTCGTGTCTTTGAAAAGCTTCGGCTATTTTTCTCCGCTGACCAATTCTCTTTAGTTAGCTTTTAATTGTATTTTTTTTCTTTCAATTTTTCAATTATTGACGTTTGGAGCTACATGTTCGGTGATTCATAGAGTGAAGTACATTCCACTTGTTTGGATTCTTATTGAAACCTAAATATTGGTACACAAATGAATTTTTTTCCTACTATTACTCTTTTTAGATTAGATAAAAATCCAGTCCGTCTATTACACGAAAAATTCCAATCTTAATGAGTTTGAAACATTAAGAAAGCAAAAAGTATGAGAGCTCTCAAGGGAGAGACTTAACAAAAAACTCGTCTATTTATTTTACTTTAAAAATTAAATCCATTCCTATAATTTTAAACAATATACTTAATCCTACTCTTATCTCAATTGAGTTTTTCAAAAAAATCATGTGGTATATAGTATATGCTACTATACTTTATCATCTTTTTTCTTTTCTAATTTACATTTTAATACTCTCTTCTTTTTTTTCATTTTCATTGTACGTAGTGGACCTACGTATGGATCAAATAAATTTTGTGAAGTAAACAATTTAGTAGAGTAACATATTAGTGGTTGTAGTTGGATTTATAGTGGCTGCTAACAGAAGTGGTATAATTCTATTCAGAAAGAATGAATTGTTTAAACCATTATTAGCATGTTTATTTTGATTTGGCTTCACATTAATTTCACCTACCCATTCATAATTGATTAATAGTATGTGCTTATATAGTTGAGCAGTCACTTTCTAACAAAGGGACAAGACGGATAAATTGAAGAAACTAACACGAAAAAGAGAAGGAAATTAAGAGGAAAAAGGTAGTTGGTGCACAAACGCTTCGTCTTTTAGAGCTATATATATAAGTACCCCCAAGACATATCAACACAAATATTCAGTCAGCAATCACTTCTCCATTCTAATACATTAGCAAACATTTTTTTTATTATTATATAGATTTGTGCTTCTCAAGAATGGGTAGTCTTTCACTTGAAATGGTACGTACTCTTCATGGTATTTGTTACATGCACAAACATCTTCACAATTCACAATTTGTTTCATTCCAAAAGAGCGTATTATTTTGCAAAAAAAATGTTGTACCTCACCACTATTTGCATGTTAGATATTTTGTTTACTTAATTATATCTTAAATTGAACTATGATATTTGACAGGATTTTGAGCCATCACCAATGACACCGAGAAGTTTAACGATGACACCTAGAAGTTTAGCGCGACGAAGATTAATGTTTCCGATTGGGGACAACAAGAAACAGAAGGTGGAACAATCAGGCGCAGGGCCAAGGAAGAACTTACAACTTGAAGTGATGGAACCTGGTTTGAAGAATGATGGTCCTTCTTTGGACACTATATTGGTCAATTATTTGGACACACTTACTCAACGAGTCAATTTTCATTTAGGTTATCCGGTGAACATATGCTATGATCACTATGCATCTTTAGCACCACTTTTGCAGTTTCACCTAAACAATTGTGGTGATCCTTTCCTTCAAAACACTGTTGATTTCCATTCAAAAGACTTTGAAGTGGCAGTTTTGGATTGGTTTGCACAACTTTGGGAAATTGAAAAGGATCAATACTGGGGATATGTTACCAATGGTGGCACCGAAGGCAATCTCCATGGTATTCTGTTAGGGTAAGTTCATATATTGACCTGACTATATATAATATATTGTTTCAGTGCTCTTACATTTCTAAACATTACTTATATAGGAGAGAGCTACTTCCGGAAGGGATATTATATGCATCGAAAGACTCTCATTACTCAGTCTTCAAAGCTGCAAGAATGTACAGAATGGATTCAGAAACAATCAATACATCAGTAAATGGAGAGATGGATTATTCAGATTTAAGAGCAAAGTTGCTTCAAAATAAGGACAAACCAGCAATTATAAATGTCACAATTGGTATGTATTTACTTCAACCTCTATCATTTTTCTTTCTTCTTTTATGAA